>BCLG01001464.1:84867-111387 GCA_001602295.1 Zoysia matrella | reverse complement strand
AACATTTTTTTACCTTGTTCTTCCAACTCAGTGAAAATGAGCCAAGCAAATTTTTCTTTTTGGGCTGGAACTCCTGAGATGAATTGTGGGATGCATCTAGCATTGATGTTCTGGAGGGGTATAACAGGGACATGAAAAATTAGTACTAGAACAACATGACACTAAATCACAGGAAGCTACATTTGCCAGAAAAATACAGGAAGCTACAAATAAATACTTCATCATCACAATATTACATTCAGTTAATTAACTAAAATAACAGAAGCAGGATCAAAATATGTATTAAATTGCCATAATGAAGTTAAAAAATTTAAAACAATAGCAGAAGGATGGCTGTTAAATCAGCACTGCTGTGTGTTCGAGAGGGGAAAAAAAACAGCATTGCTCTATTGCTAGTTTCAACTTTCAAGCAGGTAGCAATCTCATATTAAGAATAGAGTGAGAAAAGATTAAGATAGATATACCTTGGAGAAGGGCAAGGGGACAGTGCTTTCTGCTGGCTAGATTGGTACTGCAGTGTAGCCTCTAACATTGTTTCAGCCATTACTGCTCTGTTCTCCATTTGAGCAAGTGAAGCCATAGCCTCCTCATACTTTTCCTGCAAATATGTAAGCATAAGACAAGCTAAGGTAAAATTAGAGTAGAAAGAAGACATTGAGACTTTTTTTCCTAATTCTGGTGAACAATTTAGGTACCTCTTGCTACACTGACACAGGATGCTATAGGGGGTTCGTCCAAATGGAAATAGCTAATGCATAGGAAAATGAAATTGATCTTTGCAGCAAATCAAGATAGTTGACTAACCTGTAGAACATTAGCAGCGTATCTCTGAGCAGCAGCATCCTGCTCGGCAGAGATCCGAGCTTCCTCTGCAATTTTCAGTTCTTGTTCTACACGCATCAGGACCTTATAACGAGAAACCCCAGGTTAGGGTATATGTCAAGTATGAAGTTTCTTTATTAGAAAAATATAAACAGGCACCAACATACCTGAAACATTGCTTGCTCCTGTTCCTCCTTGTCTGACAGGGCCTGTCTTAGTTCAGATATATCCTGTTCCAACTGCTCAACCTGAAAACAGAAAGCCAGTTTGCGGTTACAGCCATGGTTGCACATATATATCGCTAATTTAACAATGTGAAATAGCTTTGGTGATGGCTTCTGGTATGCAGTTCATAATGGCATGTATTGTTTATTCCAATTATTTTCTTAATTAACTCCATGCTTCATCATGTATCATGGTTGTAGCTTTTCATAATTTAAGGTTTCTCTGTCAATAGCAATACATTACTCCATACCTTCGCGCTCAATTGACGCCTATTATCTTCCTTGACCATTTCCATCAGTGCTGTTTCTAGTTCATCAGCCCTGCAAAGTGCCATGAGGAAAATAAGAAAAAAACATTTAAGGACTCAGAAAAGTATATTACGCTGTAAAAATAGCATGCTGATAAGAATGGGCACTGTTGTTTTATGTGAAGTGTTTAACAACTTTACAATAACACCGTCAATAGATCAACTTCATTAATATAGAACAAAGCAGTAAATGTTTTGCCTTTACTGCTTGCAGAAAGGCAGAAATAATGCAGCTATGTGAATTAGCTCGCACTAGTTTGTGTAAAGCATGTTCATGGTTTTTAGTGATTCTGTGGATGTGTAATTAAAACAGACCTGATAACAGCTGATCTTCTCTCCTCTAGCAATCGGCATAACTCCAACTTTAGCCAGGCAACCTATGGTATTACAACTAAATATCACTTCTCTGGGATGATAAAGTACAACAATCTGCTCACTTGATCAAACGAAAGTGAAGCAAATAGTACAGCAGATTGAAACCCTGAAATACAAATAATAGATTATGGATATCAGAAAACTACCTGGTCCTTTGGATCAGGCAAAGAATTAATCTCAGAATGCACTGTCACACCACCATACATGTCATCCTCGTTTCCAAGATAACTTTCTTGATTGACATCTGCATCTCCCGCCTCACTCAACTGGTCTGCTGAATCACTTATTGAAACCAGCGGTTCGGGTCCACGTTTAAAATTATACAATTTTGATGCAAGACCATTGGTTTTTGTCCAATCACTTAAACCTTTTGCTCGTTCTTCCATTGATGATATAACAGATGTCCTGTGCTTATCCCTCATATCTTGCAATACTGTTTCATTTACAGGCTGATATCCCATGCGAGCTGTCAATACAAGCTGGCTGCTGTCAAAAGTAGAACCAGCTAAAGACTGCAAAAGGGTAACTGCATCACCCGCGTCTTTTGTAGTCACAAGTGCAGGCCCTGCGATTCATACAAGTATCAGTATATCCACATTCCATGTGGACCTCTGTGTATCAGCTGGGTACAATATTAGTAGTATATTTTTCTTTTCGGAACTTGAAATGAAACCAAGGTATGTCCCAGTACCATAGAACTCCAGTAGGGCCAGAGCTGTCCTGAATAGCATCACTCGGTTCCCGTCAAACAAAAGCACATCCCAGACACGGAGAACTGAAATGATCAAATAATATTCAGAGGTAGATGTGACCTGATGTTTTACAAAACACACACAGAATTGCTAGCAACTCTAGCCTACCCTAACTTGCCTGGGACAAAAAAGGCTTTGTTGTTGTTGTATAGTTTTTTATTGGTTGAAAATGCAGGAGAGCTGCTTATCATTTGATTAAGAAGAAAAGTTGTACAGAATTGTTAGCAAACAGATATACAGTCTACAAGATAATTAATATAACTGGCCAACCAGGAGCTGAGCCCATCTCTGTTGCTTAAGGGTGTGCATGTATACCCTGACCATCCAGGTTCAAGTCTCCTCCAAGGCGAGTTTCGGTGCCTATTTTTTCTTGATTAAAAGCACCTAATTCCTCCTACGACGATTTTTTCTGGTTACAACAACTGGTCATAGTAGAGATTTTTCCATGTTAAATTAGTAACCCCATAAGGACCCCAAGCATGTAAGATAATCCTAGTTGTCTTACAAGGCTTGAGTGGTTACTTTATTACTTTTCTCTGAGTCCCTCCTTATAAAGATGACCTGAACAAGAATCATCATCATTCCTTCCCTTAGGTATCTCCAATAGATACTTAACATTAGACTATCTAAAACCATCTTTAGGTAGTTGGTAAATTAGTATTGGTAGCCAAAAAAGTATCCCTTTCCAACAGTTACTAAGAAAGGTGGAATTGGTAAATTAGTATAGGTATTGTGTATGAGATACCCACATTTGGCTACCGAGAAAGATGGATTTAGTAGTAGGTAAATTTGGGGTACTTACTTAGGCCACTGTTGGAGACCTGTTTTTACTAATAATACCTATATTTATATTTACGTAATAGGTTAGGTAGCTGATGGAGTTGCTCTTAGATAGTCATTTAGTGCCTTAACAATATTAACCTTGCATGAGATTATGATTGTTCATATGACCAATAAGAGCAATGTTGGGACAACCAGCTAAGCTAAGCTATATTTTAGACAATGCTATTGCAACCACCAGATGCTGAAACTACTGCGAAATGTAGCCTACCGCTCTCCCAGGGTAGCACATTTGTGAAGATGGATAAGAACCATGGCCCAGTAACCCATGCAACTTGAAGTCCAAGGTAATCCAGGTGATTTGCTGCACAAAAGAAGTGTGTTAAATCCTAATTGTTGGATCTATTATTTCTACTTGAAGAAAGAATTGCATCCACCAACATTATATTTTACGTGTCAATGGTTGCTAACCTAGTTTAGGAAATTTCTCTCTAACTAGCTCCTCTAATACAAGCTGATCCACCTGAAGTACAACAAAAACAAAAAAAAGGATCTGCATGAGAATAGAACAGAAAAATTGAACTAAAGAATAGAACAAATTTCTTGCTTCAAACATTCAAACAATACAAGTTGAGAATCCAAAACTTCACAGTACCTGTGACTCAATCATTTCTTCAGAGAAGTATCCATCAAAATAGTCATCAATAATTCCTACCAACGTCCTGTACGATGCACCAGAAACAACTTGAGTATCATAGCAGTACAGCTGATAAAATAGACTCGTCTAGGGGCATACCAAAATGCGTTCTCTTCCGGCATTAATAGAAGTAATAGACCAGCAAAAAAATTCATCGCCTGCATTGTCACAAGACGAATCTATGCTAATTAGAAAGTTGGCATATATGCACAACAATAATGTCTATAAATAATACTCGAGTAGACACAGAATTTTGAAAGATTTTCGATATTTCATTTTAATGGAAGCAACTTTTTTTGACATTTTGGGAACCCCAAAGAAGCAGCTGACATTAGGTAACATCAACATCTATAATGTGTTTAAAACTTAATGATACGTTATACGTACCTGGCAGTAACCAACAGATGGGTTGTGTCTAGCATAAGCTATAAGCAAGCGTCTCAAAGCATTTCTTCCATCCTCATCCAAAGCAGGATGACCTGGAAAAGTTCTGGGCAGGTCCTATATATAAGGAGAAATTGGGATCTATTAGACTTTCTAGCAATAAACTATCAAGAAAACGGAAACATGCTTCCCATGAAAATGTACACAAATAGCTACCTTCTCTATTTGCCCTATCCACTTTTCGTGGACACCTTCTGAGGTTGATGAATCTAGACCTTTATTATTTTCCAGTTCAGCTTCTGCTGTAAGACTATCATAATATCCGTTTATCCTACGAGCTCCAGTACCGACAAAAGCTTGCCAAAGCTGTCAGCAGAAAATAATGGAGATTCTGAATGAACAGAGCAAATCAAAATCTAAAACACAATGAAAAAAGGTCCCCTAAACAGGTCGCACCTCTCCCCTCAAAGCCATTGGTAGTCCACCATGGACCAAACATTCCAACTCTTCCTTTGAAATAGAATCTTCTCCTTGACTCCTTCTTCCAACATCAGTATTCGCAGCATCACCTGATTGAACTTCTTGGATAGAATCAACCTTGTCCACATCATAGAACTCATCATCCGAATCCTCCGATAACTTGCTCTGTTCGACCTTCACGGGATGAGTTCCATCTTTTGCATGCTGCTTGTCAACTGATTGCTGCTTCTTCTCAACACGCAGGCTCATCATCTGCTCGATATTGCTCAGGGACGATCTGATTGGCGTCCATATCTCTATCTTACGAGGCCCTGGTGTGGCCTTCTCCTGCAATTTCTCTGAACTGCCATCCCCGGCATTTTGATCAACATCCTGTCCAGACAATTCAGGCTGCCTCGCCAGAAAATTCTTCCATCGATCAGACCTCTCCTCTTCTTCCTCCTGCACCAAGGAGTGCGGCACGTCAAGATCAGGCAATGCAGATGAAAATTCAGGCACGTGTCTTATACCTTGTAGATGCCGGCGTACTCCTTGTAACGCTGCAAGTGCTGGGGCCGCACCGCGAAGCCATACGCATCCCTGCTTCAACCACAGAGCATAAGAAAGGAGCGTTTCCTACTAGAATGCAACTACATGCTTCGAGCGTTTCCGACGAGCGTTCCACTATGAATCCGAAGCTTCCTGCATCTACGACCGCAGGATAGCGACCTAGGATTATCAGATCTTCGAGAAGGAAAAGGACACGGCGCTCCTGATTCGAGAAATTCAGCAAGCAAATCCACTCGTAGCTCGAAACCTATACTCCAACTCGCGGAGAGGATCCCGCGCCGCATTACTCAGAAAAAAAATCAGCAAAAACAGAAAAAACAAATCGAGGCGCCGCACAGAACCGAGATCCCTGGCAAGCGAAAGCCATCTAACGGCACACCGAGAAGAGATCAGAAGCTCGTCGGAAGCTACCGATGCGGGGGAGGACGCCCCCGGCGCTCGAGCGAGCGGAGGCGGCGGTGGCTGATGGGCAGGAACGGAAGGGAACGCACCGCTTGTGCTCAAAGGCGATGAAGGGGAGGCTCTTGGGCTTCATCTCCTCCTCCTACTCCTCGTCGCACCCACGGCAGCGGGATCAGCTCGCGAGCATAAGGGCGCGCTGCGCACGGGTACGCGTTTGATCTGGCCGCCGGCGTGCGTGGTGGCGGCGGGCGGAGCTGGGAAGTGTTCGTCCGTATACTGCGGTCTGGTTGGGGACTGGGCGCCGAAATGCGGACGACCGGACCGGACCCGACCTCCTGACCGACCACTCTCGTGGCTCGCGCCGCGCTTGTTCCGTCTTTGTTTTGTTTGTTTTTCTGTCGCCGCCACGCGGATGGAGGGGTTGGTTGGGTCGCGGAGAAAGGACTCGCAGTCGCGGACCTCGCGGTGCGTTCCGTCATTCTGTGACATGTGTCCGCCGCAAGAGCAGGGAGAGCGGAGGCCGAGATCCCGATCCTCCGAGCACGGGGCCGCGGTGTGGTGTCTCGTGTGCCGGCGGTTGGGATGTTGCTGTTGTCTCGGTCGGCGGTGCAGCTGGTCGCGCCCGTAAAGTTCATTAGAAAAATTTGAGTTAATCAGTGCCAGTGGTTGCAAGCAACGTGCTCTTTTCGACATACTATGTACTACTTCCGTCAATGCTGGTGTCTACATTGAATATAATTTTAATATACTACTCCCATAATAATATAACTTATCTTCTAAACATCAATTTGATCCATCGCACCCGTAAAGTTCATTAGAAAAATTTGAGTTAATCAGTGTCAGTGGTTGCAAGCAACGTGCTAATCAGATCGGAGTAAATTTCAATGCTGACGACAATGTTTTCACATACTATGTACTACTCCCGTCAATGCTGTTGTCTACATTGAATATAATTTCAATATACTACTCCCGTAATAATATAACTTATCTTCCAAACATCAATTTTTATTTTTTTCCGATTCTTATAGCTCAAATCTGTGAAACAACTTATCAAAAAATTAAATTCACATTAAAATAATCAAAATATTTATATTGGATTCTTACTTATCTTCACTGATACACCTCTTATAAGAGGAACAAATAGAACCTTGGTAGTCAAGATTGTTCATGTATTTTTTTTTTCTAGATTGCACAAGAGCTGTCGTTTTCTCGTTAAATAAACACGCTGAAACCAAACGACGCTAACACGAGGCCAAGAAATCACCATCAGCGCCTTGATTTGGGCCTGCTTATCATCACGCGTCAACATCCGTTGCTGGTCCTCCGTCGAACGCTAGCTAATCGAAGGAAAGGCTTTTCGAAAATTCTCTACCAACCCACCTACAGCGCCGTGTGCTACAAGGCAGCAGAGATTATGCCGTACAGGATCAAGGCTGGCAGCCACAGTCACCGCTCGGCTGATTACGTTCAGAAGGAATGAATGGAGCGTGGTGCTTCCCGCGACGGGGTCCGTGGGCCAGGCCACGAGCTGGAGGCCCGAGACACCTGTGATCCGTGCCGCAGGATGATGCGCAACATGCGCCGCGGCTTTGATGCGGCTGCGAACCAGCAAGGAAGACAAGCGGCCATTGATCGCACACTCTTCGAGCTCTTCCACGGCACAGTTAGAGCTCGTCCGGTTTAGAAGAGAAAAGGAGAAGATTAGAGTGGAATAAGTGGAATTAATTTCACACTTTAGAGAGTAATGAAATTCTCCCTCCCATTTCTCATTAACCGAACAAGGCCTTAATAAGCTCACATGTGGTGACGCCGAAAAGATTGGAATAAAGCACCGAGAGCATTAGTTCGTGTGAGTCGCAACGGACCGAATCGGCGAGGTCGTCTTCGATCGGTTCGAAGAGAGATAGATATCACGGTTTTCCTGTGAAAGATGGCTAGGTTTACGGGCAAATCTATATAGTGATAAACAACGCGCTTTCGTGATGAAAAACGACTAGTTTATGGAGCAAATTAGCAAAGGACGTCGAATCTTCTGCCTAAGAGAGACCTCGTCTAGTCGTGAGCGTTACCGAACGTGCCCTAGGTCGACTGGCAGGCCCTAGAATATCATCTAAGGCCGTGGAGACCGGTGGATGAACAATATAGAGATTTTGAAAGAGTGTTAGAGTTTGAAGAGGTAAAAAGTAAAGCGATAATTGGTAGAATCTATTGGGTTACCTCCTCAATCGGCCTTAGGTCTCTTTATATACATATACAGGTGGGGTGATCTTACCCCGTGAAGCCACGGATCTACTTGATTACGAAACAAATTAGTTTCGATTTATTGTAAAAACTACCAAAAACAGACTTTAGGTACCGGACACTTCGACACTTTGCCGGAAATTCTAGTAGGCAAAATCCCGCGTCAAAGAGGGCTTATCGGACACTCTGATACTGTACCGGACACTCCGGTGGTGACTCGGACGTTTTTTGTTAAGTCCGTAATTTACTCGTCCGATTTTCAAATTAGACGATCTATATACCTGTTTCGATCGTCTCGGCGAGGGCTACGTCACGGAGCCTTTAAATCATGGATTTGACTTACTCTTCATGTCTTATTAAGCACTTTTTTCCTTCTTTATTAGAATTTAGCCAAATTCTTCGAAAATACCTTTCACGTCGTGAAAAACATGTTGAAAAAACAATCATTATCGGACGGAATTTATGTATTTTCTACCATATTCAGTCTACTAAATCGAAGTGTTCGATTTGAGAAATTAAAACTTTCGGTTTTTCTCAAGATACAAATTTTAGGTGTCAACACATGCCTCTCTGTTTTTTTACAAAGCTAGCGTGTCAAAAAATATTCTTGTTGCCCAAAATTGCTCAAGTATGATGATAAATAAGATATCGGTTATTTAGAGCCGATATATCTAACAAAAACCAATCAAGTAGCCAAAATAATATTCTGTTAATTGTAGCAATGTGTTAGATCGTATTAACTAAATATTTCGGCTTTTTGAACATTGAAGTTCAATCTTTAATCTAGCATTACGCCGGATAGTCCGGTGCACAAAACACCCGAACCTGACAGGGCTTGTCGGATAGTCTGGCAAATCATCGGACACTCCGATCGCTGGATATTCCGGTCATGTACCAGACAGTCCGGTGTGCAAAGCACCTGAACCCGAGAGGGCTTGCCGAATACTCCAGCATTATACCGGATTCTCCGGTCACCGGGCATTCTAGTCCTGCACCAGACAGTCCGATATACAAAGCACCTGAACCCGAGAAGACTTACCGGACAGTCTGGTCACCACGCCGGATAGTCTGGTGACCAAAATGTCTCAAACTCGAGAGGGCTTGCCGGACACTCCGGTGACTGCAGATTTTGCCCAAAGTGATAAACAAATCATCCATTTGCCTTATTTTTTCACAAGATAACATTCATATTCGTGGCCGAATGGAACTAAGCATTTCACTACATATTTGGCAAGCACGACAAATACTTCTATTGTAGCATCTTCTTCCTTATATTTCACTTAGCGGCTTTGCCCCCTGAGTGTTGAAGTTATTAGTAGCTCAACGATGATCGGTTATAACTTATTGACTATTGAAGTCTCATGCTCTTCTACCCATGTCAAAACTATGTCGTTTTGCATTTAAACACGCTCATTAAATTTTTCAATATTCGGCAATAAAACTTAAAAGCTCATAAATCCTTATATGTCGAACTTTGAACTTCCTCTGAAATATTGATCTAGAATTACATAGGCAATGACTAAAAAGACTCTCAAATACTCTAATTCGAGTTTACCAAGTCTTTAGAACAATGATAGCCGAATTATCTCAACATCGGTAACTCCAAGTATCGGTCATTACAATTAAGTTCTATTGATATTGTAACTGGATACTTGCTATCCTAAATATATAGCAAAAATCATTGGCTACATAAATGCTTAACAATGCCGAATTCATGATATAAGACTTAGCATCTAGGGATTTACCGATGTGAGCACAATGATATATCCTTCACATGACTTATACAACCGACATAAACTCTAAGAACGAGTACAAGTGCTATACATGTAGTTATTTTGGTCTTTGCACCCAAAGCAATTCAAGTAATGGTACGGTCATTTGAAAATAGCCCTTCATGTTATGCATAGTATTTGAGTGCCCAAGTATTAAAGTAAATAAGCTAAGAAGGATGATAACAAATAACATGAGGATGACTCCAATATATACGCATTTGTGACATGGACAATGAATCATGACAAAATAATGACCAATATTTTTGATGATTGGGTACATACCTTAATGGCTTCTTAGTCTTCTTATTTTCCATTATCTTTCTTGTGCCCATCACTTGACTATCACTATTGTCATGTTCTTGCAACTTTTCTTTGAGAATCTATGCCATGCCCTTCTTCTTTAACTCTTCCGCACTAAGTTTTTGCAAATTTTTTATTTGCCAATTTGAGAAACCGAGTGGACCTCTCGGTTGTGCCTTCGTTTTGAGAATTGGCAACTTTAATTTGCTTTTGGACGCCTTTAACTTCTTTGGTTCAGATTTGGCATCAAGAATACCAACGCTTGGTTGCTTAAACTTTTTGCCATTAATAGCCAAAGTTTTCAAAGCACGAATCGACTTTTCTTCACTTGAACTCATATCTGAACTTTTGTCCTTACGACCGTCCTTTTTGACAGGATACACTTGTCGAACTACATTCCTCTTCTCTTGAGCCATTGACCGATTCTTTTTATCGAAACGGTCTTTCGAATATGGTTGTCTTTTGGTAGTTTGCTTTCTTGTAGTGTTATTGTGTTGATGATATGATTGAGGCTGTATCTTTGGATCATACCACCCTCATGATGCATAAGGATGACAAGCTACAATATGTGATTCATATGAAGGTGGTACAATCGGCGTAAAAGGAAGATATGGATCCTCCGAATAAACTCTCTTTTTTTTGCCGATTTGAATCATCATATTTGTATTGTAGAGGCACTCTTGATGGCTTTGGGCGATTTGGTTTATGATCATTCTTTGCATCTATCTTTTCTATATATTTAGTCAAAAGCTCTTCAAAAGTAAGCTTTGGCTTTCTACTCCTGCTTTGGCCATGGAATCTATCTCCATCAACCTTCTTCAAATTGGTTCCTAGATTTCTGTTCTTTTTGTTGACCTTGCGAGAACCAAAATAAACTTGAGACTCTGATTTTTTTGGCTTTGTTGAATTTGGCAGATTTGAGATCAATCGCCCATGAGCAAGCTCAAAAACTTTATGTTGCCCCCCACTGCACGATGGATCTTTTACAATCTCGGCAAAATCATGACCTTTAATAATATCATCATGAATCTCATCGGCAACAGCACTCTCTCTATCGGAGGGCGTTAACTTGTTTTTACTAAGAGTCAACTTCTTGTTTTAGATGAATCGGCCTGTGGCCGATTTGACAAGTTTTCGCTATAGAGACCAATTAAGGCCAATTGATCATTCTTATGTGTTTCCTCAAAAGCCAATCGTCCTCCATCAATGGCCGATTGAACTTTTTGACGGAACATAATTCTTATGTTTTCCTCAAAAGCCAATCGTCCTCCATCAATGGCCGATTGAACTTTTTGACGGAACATATTGCAATTCTTAGTACTATACTCAAAAGAATTATGCCACTTGCAATATGCTTGCTTTCCTACATCTTGTGGTGATGAAATAACTTTGTGATATATGAGTCTAATAAAACTTTTCTCAAGCAAGTTGTCAAATAGATCATCACACAAAGTCAAATGAAAAGTGTACTTCATCTTCTTTAGCCTATTCTTTTTAGTAGACGACTTTAAGACTAAACAAACGAATGGTTTAGATTTCTCATCTATCTATTCTGCTACGCATTTACTTGTGTCTCTTTTACCGGATGCTTTAGAATCTTTTACTACACTAGCATCGATTTTTGCAACATTGGTTAATCTTTACTTTGTTCTTTTAAAACTCGAATGGCCACAAGTAAACCATTTAGATAAAAATTTTGGCAATGATGAGGTTGAAACTTTGAATGCCAAAATAGTACTATTATCGGCCTTTCTAATTTTTAGAATGCATTGGCCGATATTATGTGAAGACTATCTATTGTTAACAAGTAATTTACCCTCCTAAATCGATCTCTTAGAATTATTTACCGTAGCAGTACTAACAGATGCATCAATTAAAAATTCATGATCTGATTGGGAATTAGATAAAGAACTCGTGAAACGTACCTTATTAAATATGTTGGAGATTCATGGAACCTTGATATGGATTGAATTATGGTATTGCAATGCCTTCATCTTCCTTTTGTCTCTTTCTCTATGCTCTCGTTGATACTCTTTACTAACCGAACCTTGTTTGGTTACGGGTTGAGGTCGATGAATAATGAAATAATCACTTGACAAACATGTGACCTCTTTAGAAAAATCAAACATAGCTACCTCTTTACATTCGATATTCTCATGTGTAGCTGTGTTTGTTTCCTCGATCTCACTTGTAGCCGATAATTTAGTAACAATCGGCTTACTATTGGAATGACTTCTAATTCTAGCTATAAAATTTTCAAAAACCGCATCTAATTTCTCCTTGACATTCAAAGATTCATCCGAAGGCGAACTAGGAGATATTGCTGAATTTTCGTGTATTCGGCTATAATTATTGTTTGCACCTAAAGCCGAAGTGATGGGCAAAGTATATGCAAGTGTAGCATGTGGATGTATGTGAATGTTTGCTGGATTTTCATTAATTCAGCTACAATTTTTAACAACGTAAGGAGCCCAATTATGATCATGAAGTTTCGAGCACAGTGCTGAATTTATTGGTGTAGCCTCCACTCTAGCAACATGCGAAGTATCATATGGCACTTGAGAACAATTAAATGAAAGGTATGAACTAGAATAGCCATGTGTCATGTATCGGCACATTATATGAAGCTATCATAGATGATGCAATTAGTGCCGAAACATTGAAAGAAGAAACATCATATTAGGTATTCATAAAATTATTGGTATGTGGTGTTTCATAAAACTTAGCCGAATCCGTCATGTTGGCCTGACTTTGATAACTACTCATCAACATATGAGCTTGTCCCATTGCCGATGCGTGAGGATATGTGTATTGAATGTTGTTAGTAGAATTTAAACTTGAAGCAAATGCATCGTGAACAATGAGTCTATGCATATATTCAGAATGATGATTCGAATAGTTAAGACCACTACATTGGTGCAACATGCTCACTAGGGTATCTAACAACATCAATATGAGAATTTACGATGCTTGCAAAATGAGCATTAAGTGAGGATATTGCATATTGTACCTCGTGATCATCGTGACGATATGGATGGTCCGCCATATGTTTGCATTTATTCTCTTTTTGATCAAACCGCAACAACAAGGTGGCCTTGATTCCTTCTTCTTTATTCTTAACCTTTGCGAGAAAAATCTGCCACAAAAATAAGAACAATCGTAAATAGATGCAATCGGCCCAAAAAGAATAAACGCAATGGTGGTGGCGAATCACAGAGATGGATCAATTAGGGAAAAGACTAAGTTAGAAATATCCGGTTGCTACGATGAAAACCGAATGATCGTCTCCAGCGGAGTAGTCAAAAAGTGTGTTGATGCCGAAAAGATCCGGATCAACACACCAATAGCACTAGGTCATGTGGGTCGCAACGGATCGGATCGGCGAGGTTGCCTTCGATTGGTTCAGAGAGAGATAGGTATCACGGTTTCGTTGTGAAAGGCGGCTAGGTTTATGGGCAAACCTGTAAAATTGTAGATAACATGCTTTTGTGGCGAATAATGACTAGTTTACGAACAAACTATCAAAGGCCGTCGAATCTCCCACCCGGGAGAGACCCCGTCTGGGCATGAACGTCGCCGGACTTGCCTTAGGTCGGCCGGCAAGCCTTAGGACATCATCTATGGCCGTGAAGACCGTTGGATAAATAGCATAGAGAGTTTGGAAGAGGATTAAGATTTGAAGAGGTAAAAAGTAAAATAATAATTGGTAGACTCGATTGCGTTACCTCTTCAATCAACCTTAGGCCTCTTTATATAGAGGTGAAGTGGTCTTACTCCGTGGAGCCACAGATCTAGAAAACAAATTAGCTCCAATTTGGTGTAAAAACTAACAGAAACAGACTTCGGGTACCGGACTCTTCGACACTTTGCCAGAGACTCCGGTGGACAAAATCTCACGTCTAGAGAGAGCTTACCGAAACTCCGGTACCAGATACTCCGGTACTTTACCGAACACTTCGGTGGCAACTCGAACGTTTTTTGTTAAGTCCGTAATTTTCTCGTCCAGTTTTCAAATTAGACGATCCATATACCCGTTTCGATCGTCTCAGCGAGGGCTACGTTATGGAGCCTTCAAATCATGAATTTGGCTTTCTCTTCATGTCTTATTAAGCACTTCTTTCCTTCTTTACTTAGAATTTAACCAAATTCTTCGAAAATACCTTCCACATTTTGAAAAACATATTGAAAAACAATTCTTGCTAAACAATCATTATCAGACGAAATTTAGGTATTTTTTATTGTATTCGGTCTACTAAATCGGAGCGTCTAATTTAAGAAAACCAGAACTTTCCATCTTTTCAAAATGCAAACTTTGAGTATCAACACCATGATCTTGGTCGTAGTACATTATTCGCTCCAGCTGTTTATGATGTTTTCTGTACTGGTCATGCTCTTGTTTTGTCTGCGACGCTGGGTGAAGCGAGGCCATGTTGGTTTGCAGGATACGGATGGGAATTACGGGGTAGTGTTCAATTATTCATGGTTTCTTTCTCCCAGCAAATGACTCGCGGGTTTAACCTCCCGACGAGGGTGGTCCTAGTCCGGGACTCGCCTGTGGCCATAGGGAAGAAGACGGCGAGGGCGTAGCGCCGCCGCCTGGTCCGGCGGGAACCGGCAGACGACCGCGTTGAAAAGCCTCATTAATCTCCCCTTGTTCAGAATGGAAGGGAGGTCCCTGGTGAACGGTGTTGGGCCATGGAATTTCGGTGTGCTGCGATGCGCCATACGGCTGTCAAAGTTTCAACAACACCGTAGGAGCAGTTCATTGTAAAACACCATATGTATTTGAGTATGTAACGAGGAATTCAGGTTGACCCAGTGACGCAAAAATATATAGGACTTGCATCTGCGGAGTATAAGCTACAGCAGGTGCCAGGTGATTCAATTCACCTTGTGATCCTAGTTTCTGCTTCAGTTTGCCGAGCAAATAATGAGCCCAATAACCATTTTGTTCTGAGAAGAAGTTTTTCGGAATAAAAAAATTTCCGTTGCCGGGACTCGAACCCGGGTCTCTCGGGTGAGAGCCGAGTATCCTAACCAGCTAGACTACAACGGATTTTGATGTCTGTTGCTTATGTGTCTAATTAATCTGTTGTTTGCAAATGCACTCGCCGCGTACCAGGCGCTGTGTTTAAAAACGAAATTATTACCACGATCAGCTTGAGGCAATGGAATACCCGAGCCGCATGGCTGCGTGCACTCTCGTCGGCAGAACAACTGCAGTTCGCATGCGCATCTCGCTCGAAAACGATCCGATCCGGCAGAGAGGCAAGACGAGACCGGCCGTGGTGTGCGCCAGCCCACGCTTCCAGTCCACCAGGCCGGCAAACGCACGTCCGAGCAAGCGTCCACTGCGGGCAAACGCCCAACTCCCGCGTCGTCTCGGAGGCCCAATCTGGGACGGCTTCCAGCTGATGACCAGCACCCGGGGTGCCGGCCGCCTCCACCAAACTCCGCGCCGCGCGTGTCTGTCTTCTCTCGCTGACGGCGCGCGTCGCTCGACGGCTACCTGCGACAGAAAAGACCTGACGTCTGACGAATAGCACTCGCATTCCTGAGATGCATCAGCTTACATCAGATTGCACACACAAGTTGGCCCTTGGACTTCGCGAAAGCAAGGTGCTCCCAAGAAGAATGTCTCGAACTCCATTTTCGCCTCGCTGGTCACTTGGTTGGTATCGCATACGGTGACGAAGTGATGACTTCCGCCAAAAAGAGCGCAATGATTACGGCTCACCGATCGAGTGGAGATCGCTTAACCACCAACGCCGGAGCGCTGACTGAATATTTACAAATCGCGCAATCTTGATCAACTTGAAATAACTGCGCCGAGGATCCGATCGTGGTGGTGGTGCCTGCCGGAACGGGGGCATCTATCTTGGACGAGTACGTCCGCATCATTTACCGTCTGCTCATTGGCACGGCCACGGTGCCACCCCGTTCTTTATGTCGTTACGAACCGCATTTACGGTGGAACATTCCATCTTTTTCCAGCGCTTCACTTTATTTCCTCTGGAATTTACTCCCTCATTTCTTAAGCATCCGTTTAGGAAAAAACATATAAATTGAAAAAATTTCATTCATTCATTCCAACTGGAATCGTCGCTGTTGACTTCTAACATTATATTTTGACTACAATTTTTCATATTTTTAATAATTTTTTAAAATAATAAAAAATAATGTTAAAAGTTAACGATGATAACAATTTATTACGGAGAAAGCTAGCACGTAAGAAATTCCTTTGACCTTGTTCGCCAACCAAATTTCGGCAACCTTTAACCGAACGGGACAAGCGAAGTGATAATTCCCCGCCTAAAGATCCTCCGAGTGCGCCAAGATTGTGCACTCGGCCTTTACCGTACACCCGATCAGGAATCGCGGATAACTCTAATCGCTGAAAGAAATGCCCATTCGGGGGCGGCTCTCGATCATTTTCTAACCCCGGTCAATCGCGGCATCCAGGGGAGCCGGGCGCGGCGCTTTTGTCGCTGCCAAGTGTTCATCTCCCCACGCCCGGCACCGCGCGAGAAACGCTTTTGCTCCTGCCCGGTTTTTCTATTACAAGTAATCTGATGAACTGTCAACGGAACACCTCGCGTTATTCCCCTCCACTCAGAAAGAAAGCAGTTGATCCCTCCAATTTCTTCAAGTGCCCGTCTTGTTTGGTGGCTGATGCTTCTTGGTTTCGTTTAACTTATCTTTACGAGCATGAGTTTAACAGTCAAACATTTCAGTCCAAGAATCAGATCGATTTACGTATACCTATGCTATGCTATATACCTAAGCACACTATATGCAGTACTACTACTACGACGACGTCCATGGAAGCTGGAGAACAGAGCATCATGTTAGCCAACTATCACTACCAGCGTTGCGTTCATTGAACACAGGCATACATCTGCAATTCAAACTTCGCCTGCACAAAAGTTTGTAGGAGTATAACGTAGTCCGACTTGTAATGTAGTTGAGATTTAACAAAGTTATCTGCGTCTGGTACTCGGCATGAGTGGCCGACAGAGAATCCAGCAGCAGCAGCGGCCACACTCCCACCTCCAGGCTCCAGGGGGAGGTGAGGAGACATTGTCAAGCGTCGCTTCTGTCTGCCGTGCCGCCCATGTAGCCTTTTTGGCTGATAAAGCAAGAAATTCCTGAGGTGCAATTTTGTTGAACTTACTGAACTAATGACTCTCATAGTTGGCCTAAGTAAGAGAAGTAGTGTACTTCTCTACATGTCCTACTGCTAGAACAGATTGAAATATTGTGTTCCGCAGAATGTACTTAAGGCTCTTTGGAATGTATGATTTTCACAGGAGACCCTGTTTGGAATGAAGGAATTTCAGAAATCATTTCAATTTCACAGAAAAAAAACGGAAGAATTGAAAAAATTTCTCCGTTCCAAACGGGGCCTCAAGAAACATGAAAAATTCCTCCGTTCCAAAATAAGTTAATATTTTTCTCCTTGAAAAGTTTAAATGCTAAAAGATTTATCACAGTGTTTTCGTCAGATAGACACATATCTGAATTTCACTCCGCCAATTAACCTCTGTAACATGTTACCATACGACTGAATGCTGTGATTCAAGTTGGTGCCGTGTGTCGCTACAAATGCAACTCTTCAAGGAATCACACTGCCGACTGCGCGGCACTAAGTAATGTGCCTTGGGTTGCAGCCCCTTCGGGTTCTTATTCCTTTGACCGATCCTCTGGCATCCTGGCCTCTGGTGCCACACACTTTTGCCAGTTGCGGACGGTTTGGCGTCCGTCGCACCATTGATAATCCCAAGTTGCACACAAAGTAGTGCTAGTAGTAGTACAAATGTATGCGACCAGAGAAAGAGGCTGCTGAACTCTCGATCAGTCATTGGGTGCCATGAATGGTGAAAGGTCCCTTTACAGTTTTATCTCGAGCTGTACCTACATTTCTAGGCACCGATTTCTGCTTTATGCTTCAATGATTATTCACTTGGGTTACCGCAATTTGTGTGGTTTCAGATGGTCAAAAAGCTCAGGTGCTGAAAGTGAGCTGCATTTGAGGATCGATCTGGTCCGTTCGAAGATCGTCAGGGATATTTAGTCTTGGATGGGTTAATCTTGCACAGAATTTCGGAAGTTTTTTTTTTGGTAAAAATGTGAAGCTGTTCTTGATTTGGTGAAACATTTCCGGATTATTCAAAACCTACCAGTTGCATGTTTTGTCGAGAACGTAACCAATGGCAGAAATGGGGTTGTTTCATAGATAGCCAAATGTTAACCCACATTTTTACCAAACTTTGTCCAAAGTGCGGTGAACAATTTGTTCATCAAACTTTTGTATATTACATGTGGGACAATTATGTGACAAGCCGAAGTTACAACATACAAACAAACAGTAGCCGAAGAAGTTGTGGCATGTCAAATGTTCGATGTGGCAATCTTCACCAACCAACCAAACAGAAAGAGGCTTTCAACATCCAGATGTCCATATAGATGATTACATGAATTGCATTTAAGGGTAATATTGCAGCTTTACTGGATCAATCATGGCAAAAGCTCTCCCAATCTTGGGTCTTTGTTTTGCCTCGTCCATTAGATCATGAATAAAAGAAACAAAACAAAGGAAAACTCATCCTTCTTTGAAATGATGAATTTCTTTCACTGATAGAGGCACGTTACCGAATTATCCAACACCAATTTTCATCTATGATCATCACCCTGAAATAAACAATTTTCGTAGTATCATATGTGAATCCTGGTTTTTCTCTACACCTAACATTAGCTCCGTAAGATATATTTGGTGCATCGCTACAACTATAACTTTTCTATCTTTCGCATCGGACCTTTTTCTCAACCAACTTTGCGATACCTGTGACGGCCATCTTTTTACGCCACACATGACAACAACTTGGAGATGCCTTCGAACTGTTATCACTGACAGTGACAGTCACCATCCACGCGAATAAAATCAGTGCCAAATCCGCACCAGCAACACGAACGGAACCTTCGGGTCAGGGCACAGCAAGGCTCAGTGCCCTCCTTGATCAACTGATGGTCATGCTAGTGACCAAAGAAAATGTTAAACCATGTACGCCACTAACCGCAGACAAGCATGTGCCCCAGCACTAACAACTGCAAATCGCCAGCAAGACAAATCAAAACAGCTAAACACTGGACAAAAAGTTGAAGCACTTAAATCGTAGAAAGCAGCGCCAGGGGCATTGCAAGTAGGAGTAGAAACTACTCCCTACGTCCCAAAATAAATGTTTTCTTAGATTTTCAAAGATATCATTAACCTTATTCAAAAACTATATAGGAGCACACATAGAGCAAGCTGTTCTTACACGAATTCTTTTTGTAATCCTTCTAAAGACTAAGCTGACTGGGACAGAAGAAGGTCAGCAACGCCACTCTGACCACTGCGCCATCTCGGAAGCCGCCGCATGCACGGGTTTCCCCGCGTTCCTTGCACCCGACAGCACCAATCAGGGGGCACTGCTGAGTCGGAGGCCAGGTCAGGTGCCAGAGCACATGTCAGCTAGGCTGGCCCAAAGCTCATCTTCGTCAACGTCCATGTCAAAACCGAGAAGCTGCTGCTGGTGCTGGTAGTGGTGGTGCCCATAGGCTGCTGCAGCTTCTATCGGCGTTTCCCATCGCCAAGTTGTGCTCTCGCCACTTTCTCTGCACAAGCTGTTGTTAGTGAAGCTGCTGTAGTTGCAGTGCTCGTAGCTGTCGGCGGATGCCCCCTGCCCAAGGTCCGCAGCAGCCTCCGCCTCCGTCTCCGTCTCAGCATTCCTCGCGAAGCGGCCCTGCACCCTTGGCCTGCTATCCGCCAGGGTTTTCCTGCAGGCATACTGAAGAAGTCCAGGTACGGTGAACAGTGGATGCATTAGATGACAGATGGCAAGCAAGAGCAAAGAACACATTGCATGTTAAGTGCTATGTGGTGTGGGGACCATTACAGTGATCTTCTTATGGAAGTTCCTCTGGTGGCGCTTGATACGGTACCGGTCGATCTTCTCCTTTCGTTCTTCAGCGCTGTAACGCCCCACCTTCTGAGTGAAAGGTCCCCCTGCATCCTGGCTGTAGGTCTCACCCGCAGCTGCCGGCGGCGGCGGTGATACATTCATTGCCTATTTTGTATCAACGCAGGTAAACTCGTTAGCACTGATTTCTGATCATCTAAAAGCTCAGCCTGAGCTCTTTGCATTACCTGGAGATCACCCGTGCTGAAGACACGCCGCATCGCTCCAGCGCTGAATTCCAACAAGTCACCGGAGGACGAGGAAGGGGAGGACGGAATATGAGGAAGAGGAAACTGGCATGCTGGAGGAGACGAGCAAGAGAAGGTGGCATTACTGGTGACAGGATCAGGTAACTGGAGATGAAGAGGGAGGAACTGCGAGATGGCGGTCCTGGGGATGTAGTAGGGAGGTGGTGCCGACGCAGCAGCATTGGTAAGTGCTATGAGACCACCGTTATCATGGAGGAAACTGCTGCGAGGAATTTCTGTTGGAGCTGTGGGCAGAGCAGCAGAGGAGAAGCTCGCTGCATGGTGCATGGAGAGGTCTCCGCAGTTGGGTGCCGATGAGGACGAAGGGTGGAACATGGCTTTTGGCCCTTGTGTCTGGATGCAAGTGCAAGTGAAGGGGGGTTGGTATAAAAAGAGAAGGATTGGAGTATAATCAATATACTCAAAAGGTCTGTAGGGCCATTCCTTTAACAAGACTGAAAATTACTGACGTACCAGTTCAGTGTGCCCATGCATTAGTTTACTGCTGAGGTCCCTAGTCTGCTCAGTGTGCTCTAAAACAAACCAATAGTATGCTAATTAAAACTAGCCAAAATGTCTTGTATAGTTGTACGCTCCAATAAACTTCATCGGGCCTATTTGACAATCAGGTCTTTTGATGAGAATACTCATATCAAGAGATTTCAGGCAAGGCAAATAGCGCATTAGAAAGTTAACCCCCTTTTTATCTGGCAAAGCCATATGAAACAAGATTCTTTTCTGTGAAAGCAAAAGAAGTTCGATAAATATATCTGCTTTTTTTTTATAAAAAAATAAAAGATATGCTGAATTTAACACCTCAGAAACATAACAGGTGTCAGACTCCAGTTATGGAATATGCTCCAACCATACGCATTAATAAACACAAGTTGATTCCAGCGGCTTTTCTGCATAAGAGATGAAGATGAAAAATATCTACATCTTACCAAAGATATTTACACATGTATGAACCTTTTACAGGTATGCGTACATCAGAAAGTCTTGATTATGCATCACGCAAAGTGAATAGTATAGTACTTAATTCAAAAAAATGAGAACACACTTGACATTTCCTCACGAAAAGAAAGTAGAGTAAATAACATAAGCACTGAACATAAGGACTACTTTTTTGCTGCTCATGCAACATATCTTTTCAGCTGCTGTTTCAGATTTGCTTTTGGATTTGTCAGTGAAGCCATTTACAAATGACAAGAAACAGTAACTAGGGATATAAGAGGACTAGTAACAATAATACGAGGAAGGAAACAACGGGTGTAGAAGATAAAAATACCGCAGTTGGAATTAATGTGCTGCTTGCTAGAAGAAATTGAAGCCCTTCTTTCTCAAATTTTAGGGCTTTAAGCCTTGACCCTAGACTCTGTAGGTTCCCACATAGGTCTCAAATTCAGTGTTGTGCAATGTGATATAAAGGTAAATCATGACAAGGATCAATGAATCATTATAGAAAATGATGGTGAACAACATGGGTGATAAAACACTCACCTGAAGAAGTGCAGGATCTGAGTAGGGTCACTGGGAGACCAGCCAGCTCTGCGCTCTGACAAGGATCATTAGAACTGTACTGATATACTGTTCAAGTGGCGCTGAAGTTGGATAAACAGTTAAAGTTCATGATATTTGCAAGACAGTTCCATTTATAAGGCATGTCATTTCAAAACACAGAGATCTCCATAATTTGACATTGACCTAGGAAAGTAGTAGAAAATAGGAACCCACCACTTCAGGAAACAGATAAGCTTTGGACAAAAAACTGATGGGCAGACCAGGAAAGAACCAGACTGTTTTTTTGAACCAAAAGAACCAGACTGTTTCCTCCTAGTTTGACGTGCATGGTCCTTGATAACAGTGAGTACATTGGGAAGATAACAGGACTGCTCCTATCTGATTGTTGGTAGCCATATGAATTCCCTAGAAAAGTACTAAAATTTTCAATAATAGAAACAGTAGGAATAGCATTACATGTGTCTTTAAACATGGAGCGCACCTTGTCAAGCCCATCTGCGCTAGATCCTGACAACCACATTCCATCCACTGACATCATAAGGACATCTTTCCTGCCTTATTAAAGAAAACAGCAAAGCCCTCAACTTGTTAAAACGATATGGCCTTTCATTTTTTATCACAATAATTAACCTTCATAAGCAGATCAATTTTGAATGGGGACATGAACAACACTCAATGAAATTGATAACCCAGGCAACTTTTGATTCTGTTAACACAAGAAATCAATTGCTTCCTAAGCTCAACTTTTCTAATGTAGCACAGCCTAGAAAGGTGTATCAGTAGCTACTGAAAATGGCCAGTACATTATGCAATATACATACCACCAGTCGTAATTTATAAAAAAGATTATGGTTTGCTCAAGAGGAAACAACATGCAATTTAGTTTGATCCATGATTAGGGTTAAAATGACAGGATATGGCAGGATATGGTACACAGAGGAGGTTTGACTTTATTCCCATAGGTCAACTAATCCCTCCATTCCATTTTATGAAGCGTTTTGGATCTGGATATAGAAATTAAGAATAGTGAAAAATGTGAGATGCATAGAAAATGAGAAGATAGAGATGAAGAAAGAGAGGTGTATCAAGAAGCAAAAACGACTTATAATTTGAGAAAAATGAAGGAGACCAGAGTGACTTATAATTTGGAACGGAGGGAGTACTAAATAGTTGCACCACCATTTTTGCTCTTGGTTGCACATTATCAGATCAACATCACTTTGGTGCAGGAGATATTGCCAGCACAGTTTCTTACAGTACCACAAGCATTGTAAGCAAATTCAAATCATTCCGTTTGCATCAACTTCGGTGTGTTTTTTAGACCAAGATACACTCCCCTTCATTAATCAATAGCATTACAATCCTCATCTAAAATCTAAATGGGAAAGATCAAATTTAATTCTGATGTATGGTCATGTAGGGCTCATATAAAAACAGAACTGGGTGAACAATCATGATTGAATTTGAATTAAGTGATGAGGATCATTTACATTTAAGGCCTAACGGAAACCACATTTGGCACATCAATCAAAATGGCACATTGAGATCCCTTTGCTTCTTTAGTATTGGCCATCAAAGAACAGATTGTTGAATGCTCCTTATCTACGCCCACCCTTGGAGCCACCATGTTGCTTATGCACTCCAGGGCCCATGCACGAAAAGAGTGATGGTTTCTTTGGCTTTGGCCCAAACAGGAAAGTTCTAAGAGGCACCCTGGCTTTTGTTGACAAGTTTCGGAAGTTTTGCTGGGCTCGGTTGCTTCTTGCCATAGATAGTTCAAGATTCTCTCTAAGCTTCAGGAGCACCCTCCCAACCTCCACCTGAAGACCTCTTACGTGGTCCAGACCAGCTTCTAGCTCCTTAGCAACCTTGTTGTTCTCTTGTTTCATATTAAGCACCTCACCTTGGAACTTTGCAGCTTGGAAAGCGGTGAAGTGAACTTCATCAACTCTATTCAGTGATGTTACCTTTGATATCTCCTCCTGTATGGTGCACAGTGCCGAGAATCTGTTCTCTACCTCTCCTTTCAATAGCACATTCTTTTCCATCCAGACTTGAAGATCTGTATTTAAATCACGAAATTTCTTTTCTAGGACTGCGGACTCCAGCTTTGCTACCTGATAGCTAGCAGTGAAACCGTAAGGCCCCTCTTCAGCCTGTTCATTAGTCATTTTATCCATTTCGGTTTTTAGCTTGTCAAATGATGTTTGGAAATTACGTATTTGATGATATGATGTGCTGAACCTCAACCAGAAGTCCAAGTTCTCCCCCAATACTCTGTCAATCTCAGCTCTGAATTTATCCTCTTCAACCGAAGTGAGTGGTTCTTCAACCTGGCACTGCCTAATGTATTCCTCGATCTCAGCAACCTCTTTGTCCTCTGTAGCAGGGCTGGTGCTTATTTTGGACGTTTCTTCAGACCTCTCCATACTCTCAGTGATAGAAGCACTCATCTTTTTCTGCAAAGAACTTAACATGCGCCTAAGAGAGTGGATCTCCTCGTCTTTCATAGCATTGGCACTCTTTAGTTCCATGAGCTCCGTCATTGCGTCAAGACAATACTCTTCATCTCTCTTCTCGATTTTAGAAAGCTTTTGCTCTGTATCTTTGTAGCTCTGAACTACAGATGCATATTCTTGCTGCTCCTGCACTACAGGATTCTCCGAGTCTTCATCATGTTTCTCCATGTCACAAGCTTTGACATGTAAAGAATTGGATGATTCTTTTTGGACAGGCGGACTTGTTAGCCTTGAATTTTCTTCCAGAGAAGCATTGTCTCCAGAGTCTCGGGATGAATCCACGCCATAGCCGATTTGGGGATCAGGAGCATTCAATGTTTCTACGAAGTCAGTGAGTTCATAGCACGCTCCATTAATTTGTTTAGAGATATTCACTGTACCATTTTGTATGGACCTTCCAATTTTTTGGACTACTTGTAGTGCCTCTTCTACTTTCTTCAACCTGTCTCCCAAGTTATCAGAATCAACAACCAAAGTCGCCTTATCATCCTCCAAAGCATGAAGGTGCTTGTGAAGGTCGTCTATCTCAGTCCTCATTCTATTAATCTGAGCATTCTGTGAAGTAGTTGCAAGCTCAAGGTCAATTACTTTCTCTACAAGTCGATCGACCTTGTCCGCTAATTCTGCTACAGATCCCTCTGGGTGCAACTCAATCAGTTGTTTGAGTTTCTGACATAATTCTTGCAGGTTGAGCTGGCTTTCAATTGGAGCAGAATCATTGGTATCTTGAGCCAGCGGCTCATGGCTCAGTTCTGTCTCATGCAGATCATGCCCTTCAATTTGCACACGTGGAAGCCCGCATTCATCCTTGAAGGCGTTCAGCTTTTCCACTGCCTCATTGGCTCGTTGAAACTCCATCTTTGCCTCTTCAGACGATTTCTTTTGCTGGTTCTGCAAGCCTGTCAATGTATCCTCACAGGACACTATGGCCTGTGCAGCCATCAAGGCTCGAGCTTCGTTGTCTTCAATGGCGGCACCAGTGCTAAAAGCATCTTGCAAGCTGCAAACTTCATCCTGCAACTCAGCCACCTGTTTTTCAATGTCTAGATACTTGCCTAGTGCGCTGTCATAAGAGGTCTTCAAGAATTCCTTCTCAGTCTGCAGCACCAGGATTTGTTTCTGCAGCTTGTCGATCTCTTCTAGTGCCTTCTCCTTGGTCATGTGGGAGTTGACCCTCCGGTGCATCTGGCCTCCCCTCCTTGGCACTGGACTGGTGCCCCTGCTTGTGCCCCGTGAGCCCATGGATAAGCCTTCCAGTGATGGGAATTTGAAGTTGTTGAGATCAATCCCGCTGATTGATTTTGGGAACTCCTCACCATCTCCCTCTTGCATGGAAAACTGAACCTGGTCCGGGAATACGGTGGCAATGGTGTGGTTGGCCCTGTGAAGCTCACTGGATATCCGATCATACCTATCTGCGAGTGCCTGGTATGATCTGAACATTTCCTCGACGTGGTTGATGAGCTCCGGCCGGCTCCTGAAGTAGAGCTCCGCCTTCTTGCCGAAAGAATCGCCATCAGCGCCAATGAGCTTGAGCATGGACTTTACCCTGTCTTCCATTTCTGCATGCCAGCAAATAGGAAAAAAAAATGCAAACCGATGAACAAAGCAGAATTCGGACTCGCCACGCCCAGTTGAGATGAATAGATGCAGGTGCTCACCGCCGAGGGTTGTGGCCAGCCACTTAGACTGTGTGGTGCGAATGTGCGACGCCCACCACCACGAGTAGGCGTTGCTCGCTGCGCGCTGCAGCATAGCCGGCCGGGGCCTGGGTCACGCCGCGCAAGGCCGCTCCCCCTTCGACTCCTCCTGTCCCGCGTCGACGCGGTGGTGGTGCCCTTCTCGCCGGCAATGAGTTCGACCAATGCGGCGGTGGTAGGGCGGGGCTGACCCGCGAGGGGCCCGTTGTAGGAGAGGAGAGGGGGAGGTGGACAGGTGGTTGGGAGCGGCATGGCGAAATAGGAGGGTGGTTTCTCTCGTGCGGTCGCCGCGGCTGGGCGGGCGGGTGGCTGGGCGAGAGCCGCGCGGCATGAAGGTGCGGACGGCCGGGCGCGAGAGGTGGGCGGCGCAGTGTTGGAAGGCTCTCGGAAGGCTCCGCCCGTATTGCGGAGCGCGGGCGGCTCCAGTGCCGCCATACCGCGCACGTGG
>BCLG01001464.1:48185-64438 GCA_001602295.1 Zoysia matrella | reverse complement strand
GCGCGCAGCGCGCGTGCTCTGGCGCGGCGCGGAATCGACAGAGGAAAGAGGAGGGTGGCCGCGGTGGGCTGGGCCGAGGGCAGGGTGAGTTGGGCCGGGCGGGGGAGAGAAGAAAAAGAGAGGTGGGCCGCGTGGGCTAGTAGGGAGGGAAAGGAGGGAGAGGTGGCCCAACGAGGGAAATTGATTTGAATTTTTTCAAAGATTCTGCTTGCTTGTTTTAAATTCAAATAAATTCGAATTTCAAGAAAATTTCAAACGAGCTCAGCCAAATAAAACCAGAGAAAATAAAAACGGCCACAAAGGAAGATCATGCAATTGTCCACACAAGTTTTTAGTGCTCTTAGCAAATTTTCAAATTAAGAGAGTTCATTACTTTACGTGGGGTTTTTGCCTTTTGAATGAAGAGGAGAGAGAAGAGAAAATGTTAGCTCCTGTTAGAGAAAAAAAAATTTAATTCTACTACTTTTTATTTCTTTTCTAAATTCAGGGTTTTACAATATGCCACTTTGATTATGCTCAATTTCGCGAGGATTCCGAATTTGAATAATATCGGTAGCTGACTAGGATGGGAGGTACAGAGCCCGTGGCATTGTTCCGATTCGGAATCATGGCATCCCAGTGGTACAATAGAACTATTTGCTTTGCTTCTTATCAGTCACATGATTATAGTATGATGGTCACTGAGAGGGTTCAGATTGTACCGTAAGGCCTGTCTGAAACATGGGAGTTTTCTCAGCTTCTGCATCTTTTACTGTAAAATTATACTGACACTCTCTCTTGTTTTAAAAATATTAACTATTGATTTTTAACATCAACTTTGACTATTCGTTTTATTAAAAAAATATTTAAATATGTAAACTTTTTTTATTATTATTGATTTATCATTAGTGGAATTTAGATCATAACTAATAATTTTATACATTAGAATAACTTTTTTAATAAGATAAATAATCAAAGTTGATATTAAAAATCAACAGGCATCAATAATTTAAAATCAAAAAGAGTATTTACATATTTATATAAAATTTTTGAGTTGGAAGAGACGGCAGACCTTCTTGAAATCCAATCCACTCCTTTGTTGCGCATTATAAGCTGACGTAAACCTGGCAACGCATTCCTACATCCTTCCAGGAAAGGAAAAAGTCTTATTTCAGTCTTGTGCGATTTTTGTCCTCAGTTACTGCGCGGTGCTTCAAACTTTTAAACCTGTTTGTTTTTTGTCCTTGGGCAGATTTAGGTGGCGGTTTTGGTTGAGGTGGCATAACGGTTTGGTTCGACGTGACAGCGTGACGTGGCATTTTCGCTTACATGGATATCTGATTTTATTTTAAATTAGAAAATAAATACTTAATGATCTCAAAAAATTATAAAACTTTGCATAACTTTAAATTATTTTACAAGGAACAATTTTTTTTCAGGACCAATTAAAATTCGAAAAATATTTTAATTTAAAATTTTAGAAATAGAAATAACTATAAAAATAATCTAGACCTTTGAAACCACTGGATAATTTTTTTCCTAAATTCATATAATTCTAAGTATTTTCATTGTTTCACATACATTTTTTTAAGAAATTTAAAATTTCACATTTTGAACTTGAATTCAATTTGAAAATTCAAACAAGGAGCTGAGTCACCGTTTCATTATAAATCAGTTTTTTGAATTTTATAAAAATAAACCTATTTCGAATTTGAAGATGAGTCTAAAACAAAAGTTGTTTCTCAAGAAGAAATCTATCATCATAGAAAGTTTTAAATTCATTCGAGTTCGCGAGTTTAGAATATTTTGAGGCAAAATGTCTCGAACTCTGATTTATTTCTATAAACCTGCGATGATTGCCGTCTCGTCCTCAGAAGCTGTTCAACAAAACGGTTGTTGCCTTGGTGTCGCGGGCAAAGCCTCAAGGGTCACTAATACATGTAGGATGCAGCAACTACTTTTGTCTGCGCGGATTATTTTCTTATTCTCGAATTCGGATGAATTTGAAACTTTCTAGGATGATAGAGCTATTTACGAGGAACAACTTTTGTTTTGAACTCATCTCCAAATTTGAAACAGATTTATTTTTATAAAATTCGAAAAACAAATTTATAACAGAACGGTGACTCGGCTCTATTTGAATTCAAATTCAAAATATGAAATTTTAAATTTATAAAGAAAATGTATGTGAAACAATGAATATACTTAGAATTATATGAATTTAGAAAAAAAAGAAAATTTTATCCGGTGATTTCAGAGGTTTAGATTATTTTTTATAGTTATTTCTATTTCTAAATTTTTAAAATAAAATGTGTTTCAAATTTTAAATTAGTCCTAAAACAAAATTTGTTGGCTGTAAAATGATTTAAATTTCTGCAAAGTTTTATAATTTTTTTAGGTCATTGAGTATTTGTTTTCTAATTTAAAATAAAATTAAGCTAAATCGGATGTTCACGTCAGCGAAAATATCACGTCGCACTGTCACGTCGAACAAAATCGCTACGTGTACGCCACATCAGCCAAAACCGCCGGTCAAATCCGTCCAAAGGACAAAAATGAACAGGTTTGAAAGTTGGAGCTTAGAGGACGGCAAGTATCTAATTTTGTAACTAGAAGACTAAAACCGCACAACTGAAAAAATTGAGAGAACTGAAGTAAAACTTTTTCCTTCAGGAAACTGCCTGTAGCACGCCGAATTCGTTTTCGTTCGTAGACCAACGCAGTACGCCCATGGTCTCAAGCCAAGCGCGTGTGCCGTTCGTTGTCAATTGCCAGTTGAGGCAGGAAACCAGCGAATTCTGAGGAGGTGTGGTGCTTATTACAGTCCTAGTCTGAAAACACTTCATTTTCTTGGTCGGCAGCAGTCCATCTCCTCTTCCACGTAGCCAGGCAGGTCACAGGTGAGGCCAATTTTCCCCTTAAAGATCGTGATTGATGAAGGCTTTACGGTAACGCGCTCTTTGGAATGTCAGATTTTTTTCATGAATCTTTTTTTATGAAATTATACTAATTTTTAAATATTTGTTTGGAATACAAAATTTTACAGAAATCGCGCAATAATTTTATAAGAATCAGTTCAATTTTAAATGAAAAAAATATAGAAATAAAAAAATTTACTTTGCTTGGAACAAAGCCTAATACTCTCGTAAGATTTTTATGAAATTTTTACGTTTCAACGGAAGCTAACTCACACTTCCATTCCTCGTTAAAAAATAAACTTGTCTTCCACTTAAGCGACATGATGAATTGACTATGTTCTGCTATTTCGAGATAAACATAGGATACCACTGTTATGTTGTGGCTCATAGTGCTGGTGTATCTTCCCGACAAGCCAACCAGCTTTGACTTAGAATCTCCTCGACCACTAACCCGCTTGGAAATGACAAAGTGGGCAGATTCTAAGGTCCGTTCGAATCAGGATTTTGGGATTAAAGATTTTAGAATTTTAAAATCTCAACAGTTTGAATTACAAGATTTTATTTTAATTCTTAAATTTTAAAATTCGAATTTTAGAAATTTAAAATCTCACCCATTTAGATTAATTTTTTATATTATTTTAATTATATTAATGTGTATTGTGGTATAAAATTTTAAATAATATTTAGGTTTATAGGATTCTACAGGATTTTATGATCTTTCAAAAACACTCATGTTTGATACTTATGGGATTTTTTATCCGAAATCTTAGAATCCCTAAAAATTCAAACAACACATAAAATATTAGTTCAAGCCCTTGGAGAGCACAGAATTTTCAAATTGACGTCACCGTTGATTTCTAATATCAACTCTGATCATTTGTCTTATTCAAAAGTTTTTGATAAATATCATATATTTTTGTTATAATTTAATTTATTGTTAAAATTATTTGAATCACAACTTAAATTTTACACATTTAAACTATTTTTTAATAAAATAAATAGTCAAAATTGATATTAAAAATAAACAGTGACATCGATTTAAAAATAGACGGAGTAAGACGCGTCACATCTTATTCTCGAATGCGAGGGCATGCGATGGCAATTTTTTTTTTAATGATATAAAAAGTACACTACACAAATCTATTGGTTGCTTCTTCTTTTCTTTCTTTTTTTTTTTGCGGAAGAAAAATCTATTGGTCCATTCAATTAATTTATGACCCACTTGGTTAACGTGCTCACAAGACGGAACTACATGAACCCACGAACCAGTTAATCACCTGTAAGCCCCATTTGCAACGTACGGTGCAGTATTAAACGCGCGTGCGCCCGCCCGCGATCTCATCGCATTTCTTCGTTGCCGTCTGGCACCGGCAGAGGGGGAAAGATGGCCGCGTCCGGCGCGTACGCGGCGAGCCACCCGGCGGTGCCGGAGTGGCTGAACAAGGGCGACAACGCGTGGCAGCTGACGGCGGCGACGCTGGTGGGCATCCAGTCGATGCCGGGGCTGGTGGTGCTGTACGGCAGCATCGTGAAGAAGAAGTGGGCGGTGAACTCGGCGTTCATGGCGCTGTACGCGTACGCGTCGGCGCTGCTGGTGTGGGTGCTGGTGGGGTTCCGCATGGCGTTCGGGGAGCGGCTGCTGCCGTTCTGGGGCAAGGCCGGCGTGGCGCTCACCCAGAGCTACCTCGTCGGCCGCGCGCAGCTCTCAGCCACGGCGCACGGGGACACGCCGCGCACGGAGCCGTTCTACCCGGAGGCCACGCTCGTCATGTTCCAGTTCGAGTTCGCCGCCATCACGCTCGTCCTGCTCGCCGGCTCCGTGCTCGGCCGCATGAACATCAAGGCGTGGATGGCGTTCACGCCGCTCTGGCTCCTCTTCTCGTACACCGTCGGCGCCTTCAGCCTCTGGGGCGGCGGGTTCCTCTACCACTGGGGCGTCATCGACTACTCCGGCGGATACGTCATCCACCTGTCCTCCGGCGTCGCCGGCTTCACCGCCGCCTACTGGGTACGTTCGCTACATGCTCTTCCTCCAACACCGCTACCTTTCGTCCCCTTAATTATGATCCCACGCCTTCTCTGGACTTCCTAGCGGCCGGCGAGTTGTTTCCTCCGGTTCCGGCAGCCTGAGTTTAGCTGTCATGTTAGGTAGAAGATGATGTAGACTAGCATGTTAGTTTGACCCGCAGACTACAGCCCGTGTGGATTCCGCGGCTCCGCGCGAGGACGCTGCTGTGGGAACGCACGGGTTGCGAGCTGCATCAACGAATTTTCACCAAAGAATCAGTAGCGTTTCAGACATTTCTTTCCCTTTTTTCGGCAATCACATGATCCTAATCTGTTGCTGATAATTGCCGCCTACAAAGGATAAGATCTTTTACCCCTCGAGGCACATGTGATCAAGTTGGGCGGCCTATGTCATCTGCTTCAGCTGTTCGGTCGATTCAGTTCGCGGGTACTACTGCTGTTTCGAGGTCTCAATCGTTCTGTCGTTTTGCAAATTGCAATGGCTAGAAAAATCCAACCGATCGATCAGTCGGTTTCATGCTCGGCAAGTAGCGCGAAGCTCCAAAACTGCAGCAGCCAGAGAGGAGAGTGATCGCTAACGACTTTTGATCGCGCGCAGGTGGGCCCGAGGCTGAAGACCGACCGGGAGCGCTTCTCCCCGAACAACATCCTGCTGATGATCGCCGGCGGCGGGCTGCTGTGGATGGGCTGGGCGGGGTTCAACGGCGGCGCGCCGTACGCCGCCAACACCACGGCGTCGTTGGCCGTGCTCAACACCAACGTCTCCGCCGCGACGAGCCTCCTCACGTGGACCTGCCTCGACGTCGTATTCTTCAACAAGCCGTCCGTCATCGGCGCCGTCCAGGGCATGATGACCGGGCTCGTCTGCATCACCCCCGGTGCAGGTGACTATTCCATAACCCTTCGTACCCGTATCCCGGGGCAAGTACGGTCAATTCCTCCGTACGTTTCAGAGAATTCCATCTGTCGCTAGGGTTTTCTACCTGCTGATTGGACTCGACCCTGTGCCTGTGGGTTGTTAGCATTCGACGCTTGGATGTTTCCAGGTGGGTTCGACATCAACTGATTGGAAATTCAGAGCGGATGACTAAAGTCTAAAGATATGAATCGTCAAAAGAGGACCGTAGAAAACGAGCGATAGATAACCAATCACTGCGATGCTCGCACGAAATCGAATCCGTCTCTCCACGCAAGAAGACTTTTCTTTTCGGGCTTGACGGCCACCTCTTCCTGTCCAAGAGCCACTTTCTTGGCGCCGCGCCACACTGATCATCATCGTATTAGTTTCAATGAGAATATTTTTGTGAGGTTTGGATCTGACTAAGTTTTGATTTTTGTTTTTTCCATGCGCAGGTCTGGTGCAGACATGGGCGGCGGTGATCATGGGCATGTTCGCCGGCAGCGTGCCGTGGTTCACGATGATGATCCTGCACAAGAAGTCGGCGCTGCTGATGAAGGTGGACGACACGCTGGCGGTCTTCCACACGCACGCCGTGGCGGGGCTCCTCGGCGGCTTGCTCACGGGGCTCCTGGCCACGCCGGAGCTGCTGCGGATGGAGTCCCCGGTGCCGGGCCTCCGCGGCGCGTTCTACGGCGGCGGGATCGGGCAGCTGGGCAAGCAGCTCGCCGGCGCGGCGTTCGTCGTGGCGTGGAACGTCGTCGTCACGTCGCTCATCCTGCTCGCCATCGGCCTTGTCGTGCCGCTGAGGATGCCCGACGAGCAGCTCATGATCGGCGACGACGCCGCGCACGGCGAGGAGGCGTACGCGCTGTGGGGCGACGGCGAGAAGTTCGACGCCACGCGGCACGACGCCACAAGGAACGGCGGTGGGGGTGAGAGGGCCGGGTCCGCGGAGCAGCGGCTCGCTGGCATGGGAGCCAGGGGCGTCACCATCCAGCTGTAGGCGGGCCGATTGCGGGGGCGCACACGGGACACAGAAATATTTTAGTTTTTTTCACTTTTGTGTGTATGCTCTCTTTTTTTTTTGGGAGACGTTTTGCCATTTGTGCTACAGGAAAAAATTACTCCGCCCTCGGCGATGAGATTGGGCCGTGCGTATCCACTTTTGGCCCGTTTTACCATTGGCACACGTACTTCTATTAGGCCTTAGATGGGCCGCATTCAGAATATATAGAGAGTATATAGGGATGGTAAAAAGGCCAGAGCCGACGGACCCTTTTACATTCAGTTTTGACCTTTTAAATTTGGATCAAACTTTAATTTCCCCGCTAATCTATATAAATGTCGTTGGTTCTCTCCAATCTCCGTTGTGTCGTGTCATTTTAAAAAATATTAATCGTTAAATTAAAATTTAACGGTGAATGATTGGCTGGTTACTTTCTACCGTTCATTTCACGATCAACGCTCGAGCGAGATTCACTGGAAGCTTCCACTCGAGGCGTCGCGTCCTCGCCACCTCCCTGCTCCACGCCGCACCGCCCCGTGGCCCCTGCGACCGCCGCCCCCGCCACTCGCCACGCCGCCCTGACTGCCGTCCGCCATGCCCTGTCCCTCGCACCTCCTCGGCCGCCCCAGCCACCGAAGAGGACGGGGATGGGAGGAAGCTGAGGTCGGAGGTGGGGACGCAGAGCCAGTGGGAGGCGAGGAGGCAACGGAGAGGTAGGAGACGGGGCTGGGGTTGGCCTTGGGCTTAGCCCTGACACAGGGTCTGGACGTGTTTGCCATTGCCGCTGCTCTTGCGACCATACCTCTCTCTCTCTCTCTCTCTCTCTCTCTCCTGTGGCAGCGGGCGGGCAGCAGCGGGGCAGACCACCGGTGCTGAGATGGATGCTGTGGCTGAGTTGCAGGCTAAGATGAAGTTCGTCCTCTCTCTCTCTCTCTCTCTCTCTCTCTCGGAAGATATAGCTTCGGCAAGTGATTTTGAGACGTTCACTGCATTTCAATCTTTTTTTTTTTTTGAAAGATCACTGCATTTCAATCTCAATTTGTGCTGCTCATGCTTTATGGATTTGAGGTGTAATATGCTCGTGCTTTGCATTTTTGCAGGATCCTGCCAGCAGGCAGCCAGTGTAGCAAGGGGGATCTCTCTCTGCCAGTGCAGCAAGGGTCTCTCTCTCTCTCTCTCTCTCTCTCTCTCTCCCCGGCAAGCTGCTGCTTCCATGATTTTTGTAATAAGTATACAAAAATACCATGGTTGCCTTCATCGCCTGTCAGGCTGCCACGCCATTGCCATCAGCCTCATTTTCTATCTGACCTCTTCGTCAGCACGGCACTCATCCAGTTCTACTGAAATCAATCTAAATTTGGTTTTGTGAATGGATTGGATGTGTGCTGTGCTAGCCAGCTGAGCTTCTTGCCGTGGATTCTATTCCTAGGCTCTTGAAAAGGCCTGTACTGACCCTATTCCCATTTAAAATGATGATTATATTGTTATCTCAGCATAATTTCAAATTTTGATTTTTTGTATAATTAATGCGTGTACCAATATGGATGTGTCTTGAAGAAAATCAATCTTTTTTTTTTGTTGAAATTCAGGTATAGCAGGATAGGCTCAAGGTTAGTGGAGTGAATGAGCAGGCTCTACCTTTGATGGATGCCAAACACTAACATTATCTTTTTGTTTTTAAATTTAATGCTACTGGAAATATTTATTTGATTTTTAGTAGTATTTTATTGTGCCATGCAAAGAGAGAGAAGGGAAGTCAACCCAATTACTAAAGGAATTCCTCTCGCAATATATCTGTGGCGACAAGGAAAGATGCACTCTCAATCCCTCCAGCACATGTCAGAAAGATTCACTTTCCATCCCTCCAGCACATGTCAGACTTGTGATCCCTGATCAATCCATCGAGCAACACCATAGGCTCAACAACAGTTCAACTCTCAATCCCTCCAGCACGTCAGAAAGATTCACTTTCCATCCCTCCAGCATATGTCAGACTTGTGATCCCTGATCAATCCATCGAGCAACACAGTTCATCTGGTACGTGGCTACCTGCTCTTGCTACTCACTGACATAAGCGCAACAATCACCAATTCATCATGCACAAGCTATCTCTGATTGCATTACTGTAATTCTTATAAAGTTATACATGATCATTTGGTCATAGCAAACTTCAAATGGTTTGCTAACCGTAATTTAGTCGATCTAACTGTGGAGAGAGAAATTGATGAGGGCACTGTACAGTCAGATGATCAGGAGATATTATCTTGTAATCTAAATATAATTATTCCATGATAGTGGTGAACTTAGCCTACTCCACCTTGAAATAATCTATGTTTATGATAAAATTTCTGGGCTGATATATTAACAATTTAATAGTTAGTATCTGAAGGTTCTTTGACTTTTCATAAAGCAATAAGAGGATTTATGTTAAAAAACTCACTTTTTTACTTAGTCAAGCAATCAGAGAATTTATGTAAAAAAAACTCACTTTTTTTACTTAGTCAAATTTCTAATGTATTATTTCTGTACATAGTACTTTTAGAGAACACAACCTTCGTTGGGACACAAATGGCTACAGAAACTGCCCTCTGCTTTAATTAAACCACAAAAAATGCCCCTTGCTCAAATGCGCCTTTGCTTGACCATCTTCTCCATGATGCTTTTGCCAGTGGAAATGGAGAAAGGACTCTAATATTCGAGATTTACAAAATCCAAAATCATGTGTTTAACTATACTAAAACATGTAAAATGCATATGCCTTCTTTGGCAGGATGCTCCAGGATAAGGGCATCTCTGGTCTGCCTACGGTACTGAAGGTCTCAATTGATTAAAACTGGAGAAGGAAAAGCAATTGAAGTTGTGTCATGGGTCAGACAAATCTTAAAATTAATAGCTACCAAAAAGAGAGCATACAACGTAGAACATTAGGTAATGTCCAATTGTTCAGAACAGCATATTTGTGTAAGCATATTATTAATCGACATTGATATTATAGTATGTTTCTATTACATTGTGAGACCATGTGATATCACCATTGTACATATTCTATATCTCTTTTCAATTTAGAAATTGATAAATATATATATTTCTTTACAGTGCGACATCACAATACAGAATCCATCTCACTTTTTCATTTACAAATTGGCAATGTAGTATTTTCCTTTAAAACTTTTGTGATATGCAAACCTAAGAGTCATCTTACAGAAATCGAACATTTTCATTATTCTTAGATAATCAATCATTTTGGGCCTTGTTTTGAGTTATAATTTTATCAAACATTAATGCAGGTGAGGCAACCTTATATACATTTTGGACTGTTAAAACAAGAAGAAACGCGACTTGAATCCCATCTTCCTAAACACAATAATGGGTATCCAACCAAAATAGAACAGGGCCATTTTACCAAACCAAAAGAGCGCGGCGTTGCCGCGCGTATTTTCTAGTTAGGCTAAATTAAATTCTTACCAATTACAACCACCAGGTATTTTGATTCTGGGCCGTCTTGTGATGTGTACAGATGTCCCGTTCATTACGAAGCCTTCCCCTCCCGAAAATGAATTTCTTTGCCACAGGAATTTTAACAGGGAAAGATGGGAGAGATCTGGACTACGTAGTCCTCAAAAAGCTGTGGAAATGCGCGCTCATTCACCAACATCGAAGTTCAAGGTCCCAGCGTGACTAGCAAGTCATATTTACATCGGCAGTAAACAGGTGCTCTTAAATCGCAATTGACCCAAATACGATTAAACCCACATAAGTTGTCAAGCAGAAGCAGAACAAGTCTTTGCTTTTATTACATCAGAAGAAATACAAGCTTGACATGCACACGTGGTGCTGCAACAACAAAGATGTCAGAAACCATGCGTTGCGGTGGTAGCTAGAGGCTCACGGCGGTCACTCCGACCTATCCTTCGAAGACGGCGGTGAGCTCGGCTTCCCCCAGCACGTGCCCCTCGATGGCGTCCATGAGCTTATCCGCCGTCACCTGCAACGAAGCACCAACAACTAATCAGCACACAAACATTTCTATAGGTCACAAGCGATCTTCGCATCGCATGATCGATCACATCCATCCATACCTTGTTGCCGAGGCGCAGCTCGTCGTCGAGCGCGTAGAGCCTGAACTGAATGCGGTGGCCCTGGGAGGTGGGTACGGGCCCTTTCCAGCCGGGCTGCTTCCAGTCGTTGACGCCCTCCTGCAGGCCGCCGTCGACCTCGCGGCCGCCGCCGGCGCCGCCGCCGGAGAAGCCCTCGGGGAGGCCCTTGGTCTCGGGCGGGATGTTGGCGACGACCCAGTGCGTCCACGGCACGACGGGGCTGTCCGGGTCGGGCGCGTCGATGTCCTGCACCACCAGCGCCAGCGACTTGGTGCCCTCCGGCACGCCGTACCACTCCAGCGGCGGCGACATGTCCTTCTTCGCGCCCTGCCCGACGGCCGAGTACTGCCGCGGCAGACGCCCGTCCGACGACGCGATCTGGTGCGACACCAGCCTCAGACTCTCCTGCGCCATCTCCGAAACGCTCTCGCTCTCTGCTCCTGCCTCGCGGACGCTGCAACGACTCGTTTGCGTGTGCGCGCGCTTGGTGTTCTGGCTAAGTTTATCTGGTTTCTTGCTAGCTTTGACGGCGACGAGGGTGCCTCTTTTAACGATGGAGGAGAGCGGAGGCTGGGCGCGTGGGACGGTGGCGGGCGGCGGACGCGTGTCCCGGCGACGAGCGGGGTACGTGGGCCGGTGGCAGAGTCGTGTCGTGTTTTCCGGACCAGAGAGAGGCCGGACCGGCCGCGAGAAGATTCGAGAAAGTACAGGTTTGAGCATACCGATTAGCACTGATGAAATTGTTTACTTGGTTCGAGTGTCCCGCTTTTTTTTTTGGGGACAAATCGAGGGTCCTGCGTTTGTCCAGATGTTTCGAGGTTCAAGTCTCGCGGTGTCGACTTTCTGCCTTTCTGGACAGAGGAGGACCCGGGAAAGAGATGATGATGGGTTTGGATTTCTCCTACTCGTAGCTGTTACTAGAATTGAATTTCTTAGCCGGCCGTATCTGTGTTTCTCTTTGAGAACCAGTGAGTATAATCGGGCGTAGACGTGGGCTTTCAATATTGGGTCCGTGGCGCCGACTCGAGTGGGCTATTTTTGTACCTTTCAGGGGTGTGGGCTGGATGTAATTTTTTATGGGGGCAATTGCATGGTTGTTTTTGTTTTGAGAGTTATAATGTATTTGTTTTTAAGATTTTACAAAAATGAACCTATTTTTTAATCTGAACCTGCAACTTGTCCCTGCTCTATTATGTCGTCCTAACGGTGTTAAATTGCATGAAAAAGACAGAAATACCCTTTGCAATTTTATCTCTATTTTCTCAAAATTTTTGCATATTTATCTCTGTTTTAACTTGATGCAAAGCAATATTTTAGCAGCACTTATAGTCAATTATGACGTAGATTTGAGAAAAAAATTTCAGCATTATCACAACATTTACAATCAAATATTTGCACAACAGTATTTAGAAATTGAATCACACAATACTTAGATATCACATAAGCATTATAATAGTTCTTAATTAAAAGTACTTAGACATCGCATAACCACCACAATATTTCTTGACGATAGCATAACCACCATAATAGTTCTAGACATCACACAATACTTATACATCACATAACAGGTCCAAACAAAGTTATAATACGACTCTGACAACGGTAGCATTACAAGTGCAACAAAAGCACAAAATAGACCACAATTACATATCCAACTATGGAATCACATTTTAAAGCCCGAACCATTGAGCAAGTCTTCCTCTCCTTCCCCTTTCTCTTCCTCTTCCACTCCCTCTACCACCTGGTGCCCTTTCAGTTGCACTTGTACTTGCATTCTCACTTGCATTTGCACTTCCATTCTCACTTGCATTTGCACTCGGATTAGTACTGTTTAGAAGAAAAAATCAGCAAGTAAATATATGTGCATCGAGAAATATATGTGCATCAAGAAAAACTACTGAACCATTGAGCAAGTCTTCCCCTCCTTCCCCTTCCTCTTCCTCTTCCACTCCCTTTACCACCTGGTGGCCTTGCACTTGCACTTGCATTCGCACTTGCATTTTCCCTCTCAGTTGTACTGTTTAAATGAAAAAATCAGCAGGTAAATATATGTGTATCAAGAAGTATACAATTGGAAGAATTCGATTATGTCACTTACTTTGATGTGTGTGTAGCAATGGGATCATTGATTCACTGTCCAGTTGCATTTTCATCAGCACTTGCACTTACATTTTCACTCTCACTGCCAAAACAATTAGCATAAATGACAAATCAGTAAAGAAAACTCAACGAGGAAAAAAATCCAGCAAAGAAATATGTACAATAAAATTGGGGATATCACTTACTTTGCACGCTTCTTCTCCCGAACCGTCGGACCTCCTTTGCAATACTTTGCTACATGGCCAAGTTCATTGCGCTCTGTACATTTTCTTTTCTTCCTTGTGCCAAGCTCATCTAATGCTTTAATCCTAGACACCCTTGGCGTCCCAGGTTTCCTCCTCAATTTAAGCTTGCAGATTTTATAGCCAAGTTCAACTTGCGGCCAATATTTTTGAGATGCCATTGGTTTAAAAACACCCTCATATGCTTTTTTGAACCTCTCAACAGAAAAGTACTCATGGATAAAATCTTCCATATTCACCTCACCACTAATCTTAGCAATGGTAGCTAAAGCATGCTTGCAGGGCTTTTCACATACTTGCCAAGCTCTACAACTACAAGTTTTCTCATACAAATTGATTGCATGTCTAATATTGTCTAAAGTTACTTCAGTTGTACCATTTCCACACATTAGAACTTTATTTTCCTTCATATCCTTTAAGCATTCAAAGCTTTAGTGATAGTTGGAATGATCCTTCCCACCATTTTACTCCCAATTTTACGTCTTAAATCAAACTTAGCTATGATCATTTGCCTCATCTTATCAAGCATTTCCACAACTTGCATATCTTTAGTTTGTGACACCCAACTATTGAAACTTTAGAGAGGTTATTATTGATATAGTCTACCTTGCAATGTTCAGAGAATTTGCTTCTAGTCCATATGTGTGTATGATTATCATCCAATCACTCCAATGCATCAGGGCTCTTCTCCTCTATCTTCCCCATATGATACTCGTACTTCTCAATTGTGAAGCTCTTGGCTGCTGCCCATATGTTTTGAGAGAACAAAGGTCCATGGTAATGCTTCTTCATGTTCTTCCATAAGTGCCTCATGCATTCTCTATGTTCTACTCCTGGATAGACATCATGTACAGCCACTTCTAGACCTTTTTCTACACAAAGATTAGCAGTCATTAGTACATTATAACTGAACATATTGATGAAAATATAAATCTTCTCATACATCATACCTGCATCAGTGCTAACAACAAATCCTGTAGGTGTACCAATTGCTTCTTTTAACTTCTGAATAAACCATGTCCAACTTTTCTTGGACTCGGTCTCGATCACTCCATAGCAACAGAAAATAACCAATTACAACCATCTACTGCAACAGCAGCTGCTAACTGACCTTTTGATCTTCCTGTCAAGTGAGTTGAGTCCATAGCAATGTATGTCTATAACCTTGCAAGAAGCCATCTATACATGGTTTAAGAGCAATAAAAAATCTCCTAAAGCACACCTCTCCTTTATGCTCTTCTGTGTCTAACTCAACAACACTACCGGGAAGTGATTTGAGAAGCTCAGCTCGATAAGTAGGCAATAGATCATAGCTTTCATCCCACATCCCATAAATGATGTCAAATGCTTTCTCTTTGCCTCTAAAAACCTTACCATAGGGCTCATCTACCTTATATTTTTTCTTCAACTCTTTTTGTAGCTCTTTTGGTCTCATGGAAGGCATCCCTTAAAATGACCACCGCTCTAGCAGCAACCCAAGAATTAGAAGCCATCGTGTCTCCACACATGTTAACCGAGCCACAAGTGTGTTTTGGTCCATTCATCTTCACCTACAATACAAAATGCATTTAAATTTCAGCAACACAACAAGTTTCATAATATAAAAAAAAATAACTTTCAAGCTAGCAAAATTTACCGTGCAACCAATATATTTCTTCTTGCTTGTAGATGCAAAGAATTTTCACTTGCAACCTTTGTCTTCTCTCTTGCAAACTGCTCTAAATCGTTCATTGTCCTTTTTTACAGTCCTAACTGCATGATCATGTAGGATGGCATGATGTACAACTACTGCCTTACACTGATCCACATCTGGGAACACCACTCCTTCATCAATATATGGATCATCAAAATCATACGAGAAAGGAGTCCTGTCATCCTCACCCTCACCATCAACTATTTCATCATCAGGTTCATAATCGAAATCAGAGTCAGATGACATAGCCAAGTCAGATTCATAGCTACTATCACTGAATGCCACAAGAGAATCTGTATCAGAGTACATACTCTCCTCATCAACCCCAACATAATCATCATCATGCACTTTTCTTTTAGGTTTTTTTTCTCCCTTTTGTTAGATTTGAGTGTGGCTCTCTCTTTGATGGGAGAGGAGTGTGTGAGTTCGGTTGGCTCAACATGGGGATCCAAATCTAAGGATGAGGTGTTTGGTGTTTCAAATATCCTCTATCTAACTGTGAGATGTAATGCACGTTTGGTGGGTGAAAATTGCAGTAGACCATCAAAGTCATTGATCTGAAACCACTCGTGCAATTGTTCATCACTTTTTATCGTAACACACACATCACTAGCATCTCCATATGAACCCCACAAAGTGATATACTGTTGTGAACCTCACACAAAGTGCTCACTAATATGATCAATTAATTGCATCAGCCCATAACTATTTGCATCCACAATAATTGATGGCAATGTTTTTCTTCTGTAATATGTTTTAGGCCCTCTATCTGGAAGGCTGAAATATGATCGTATTTTAAGGACAACACATACATCCTTATGAACAAACCTACAATTAATCATAGACAGCATAATGCTTCATCACTACCGATTACATTAATATGCAATACTAGTTACTGTAATGGAAGGAAAGAAAAGAAATTGTACTCAACAAGAAGTAAGGTTGAATCCATAGTGGTTCTCTCCGGTGGAACTTCCTGGAACTCTTTTTCCATCTCCGACATTAACCTAAAAACTCTCAAAATTAGAAGAAAAAACTTGAAGTACAGAGACATGCAAATCAATTGCAAACCTTGCTCGCCACAGTGCCGCGCCCTGCTGCGCTGACCCTCCTCGCTCGTCCGCACGCACAGTGCCGCTCGCTCACCTGCGCTGCTCGCCCTCGCCTGCGCACAGTACTTTGCGCCCTCGCCCTCACGCCGCTCACCCTACCAACTGCGCCCTCATGCCATGCGCCGCTCGCGCAGCCCCTGTGCGCCCAGCTCGCGCCGCTCGCCCTAGCAACTGCGC
>BCLG01001464.1:0-34977 GCA_001602295.1 Zoysia matrella | reverse complement strand
CCCGGCGGGCGCCACGCTCGGCCGGCACCTGGCGCGGCGGCTGGTCCAGATCGGCGCCGCCGACGTCTTCGCCGTCCCCGGGGACTTCAACCTCACGCTGCTCGACTACCTCATCGCCGAGCCCGGGCTCAACCTCGTCGGCTGCTGCAACGAGCTCAACGCGGGGTACGCGGCGGACGGCTACGCGCGCGCCAAGGGTGTCGGCGCCTGCGCCGTCACGTTCACCGTCGGTGGGCTCAGCGTGCTCAACGCCATCGCCGGCGCGTACAGCGAGAACCTCCCGGTGATCTGCATCGTGGGCGGGCCCAACTCCAACGACTACGGCACCAACCGCATCCTGCACCACACCACCGGCCTCACAGACTTCTCCCAGGAGCTCCGGTGCTTCCAGACCATTACCTGTTACCAGGTGCGCGCGTGGGCTGAGACTGTTACGTACTGTGTTCATTTCGTCGAACACCTCTGTTTGACATCTCCGACGTTGTGTGTATGCAGGCCGTCGTGAACAACCTAGACGATGCGCACGAGCAGATTGATACGGCCATCGCGACGGCGTTGAGGGAGAGCAAGCCTGTGTACATCAGCGTGAGCTGCAACCTGGCCGGCCTCACTCATCCGACGTTTAGCCGTGACCCTCTTCCCATGTTCATCGCGCCAAGGTAAACGAGACATACCAATTTTGCTTTATTTATTTATTTTATCTGCAACTGCAAGTTATTGAAAGTAACCAACGGCATATCGTGTTCCCTCGATCAGAGTGAGCAACAAGGCGAACCTGGAGTACGCAGTCGAGGCCGCGGCCGAGTTCTTGAACAAGGCGGTGAAGCCGGTGATGGTTGGCGGGCCGAAGATCCGGGCGGCGAAGGCGAAGAAGGCGTTCGCGGGGATCGCGGACGCCAGCGGGTACCCTTTCGCCGTGATGCCGGCGGCCAAGGGCCTGGTGCCGGAGCACCACCCGCGGTTCATCGGCACTTACTGGGGTGCCGTGAGCACCACGTTCTGCGCCGAGATCGTCGAGTCCGCGGACGCGTACCTCTTCGCCGGCCCCATCTTCAACGACTACAGCTCCGTGGGGTACTCGCTGCTGCTCAAGCGGGAGAAGGCCGTCATCGTGCAGCCCGACCGCGTGGTGGTCGGCAACGGGCCGGCGTTCGGGTGCATCCTCATGGCCGACTTCCTCCGCGCGCTCGCCAAGCGGCTCAGGCGCAACACCACGGCGTACGACAACTACCGCCGCATCTTCGTCCCCGACCGCGAGCCGCCCAACGGCAAGCCCGACGAGCCACTCAGGGTGAACATCCTATTCAAGCACGTCAAGGAGATGCTGTCGAGTGACACCGCGGTCATCGCCGAGACTGGCGACTCGTGGTTCAACTGCCAGAAGCTCAAGCTCCCTGAAGGCTGCGGGTAAGTCTGCCTGAGACTCGCTGATCATTGTTTACGCTCTGAACTTTTACAGTTCATCAGTAACTAAAGGATGATAACTTTAAACAACAACAGGTACGAGTTCCAGATGCAATACGGTTCGATCGGGTGGTCGGTGGGCGCGACGCTCGGTTACGCACAGGCGGCCAAGGACAAGCGTGTGATCGCGTGCATCGGCGATGGAAGCTTTCAGGTACCTTGAGCCGTATCTGCTTGCTCGCGCGCTTACTCTATTTCTCTTCTCTTAATGACGCGGGCACCTACATGTTCTCATCCATGGTTCGTGCGTGCGACAGGTGACAGCGCAAGACGTGTCGACGATGCTTCGGTGCGGGCAGAACAGCGTCATCTTCCTCATCAACAACGGCGGGTACACCATCGAGGTGGAGATCCACGACGGCCCGTACAACGTCATCAAGAACTGGGACTACACGGGCCTGGTCGACGCGATCCACAACTCGCAGGGCAAGTGCTGGACCATGAAGGTCCGGACGGAGGCGGAGCTCAAGGAGGCGATCGCGGCCGCGACGGGCGCCAAGAAGGACTGCCTCTGCTTCATCGAGGTGATCGTGCACAGGGACGACACGAGCAAGGAGCTCCTCGAGTGGGGGTCTAGGGTCTCCGCTGCCAACAGCAGGCCGCCGAACCCCCAGTGATCGGCTCTTCGACGGTGACCGTGCGCTGGCGCCTTAATTCGGCAGCTCTGGAATAGTCCCAGCTATTTTCTTCGGTCTGTTAATTAATTAGTACTACGTTTGTATCAAGCAGTAGTAGAGTTTTCAAGGAAGTTTCGAGTTTGTTTAGTTCGGAGGCAGGGGATGCCGATCAGTTATTTGGAGTTCAACTATGATGTAAACTTTTATTTTTTTTGCCAGAATTGTGATGTAAACTTGAAAATGTATTGCAGCATCGATAACATGGACGGTGGACGGACCGAATTCACATGACTCACCATCTCGATTGCAAATGTCTCCCCCCATTAAGTTTAGCGGACTCGTCTTCCTTTCTGAAACATGGCTCACGGTTAGGCCCATATAGGATGGTTTATAAGGATTTTACAGGAAATCCGCTCCTTCAAATTGACCCGCGTTTCCCGTCACGCAGGATCCTCAGTTCTGTTGCCTCCCGCGCTCATGAATTAACCACGGCCGCACCCCTCGCGCCTTATTAAGAAGTGCAGAAGAAACGGAGAAAAGAAAGTTGCAATCGCCGCCGTGGCGGGAGACGAAGAACTACCCAAATTACACTGGCGTGATGCGGATCCGGCTCCTCCGCCTGCTCGGTTTCCTGCGGCGCTGCTTCTTCCACACCGCCCACGTGTGCCTTACATCTGTCTCAAATAAAAAGAATGGTTAAATATGATGTTAAAAGTCAACAACGATATCGATTTTTTAAGTAACACCAGTAAATAATCTCTATTTTATCATGCAAGCTATTTTTACGGCAAATGTATCTAATTCTCTAATTATTATTGTCGACGCTCGACCTAAAGGTCGAGATCGGCAGATATTTAGTTCGAATACGCTTTGTTAATACAAAGATTTATCAAGAGAGGGAGACAAAGGATGTAGACTGGTTCGGGCCTCTCAGAGAATAACAATCCTATGTCCAATATAGAGTGTATTGTTTATGTGGTGGCGAATGGTCAAATGAGTCTTTCGAGAGGGAATGATTGGTGTTCTGCCTCTTGTCCAGATGAGATTAGATGTCCCCTATAGGTCTCTCCCGTGTTCTTTTTATAGTTCAAGAGATAAGGAGTTACAAGGTGGCTGTTTATGAGCTATAATATCCCTAAATACAGGGGTTACTAATACCATAACCTTGGGGGTTACTAGTGTGCATTAATATGAGAATAAACTACCTTTCATGACAGATTTGATGGTGTCAAATGAGGTCTTGATGGCGTCGATTGCAGCTCTTTTTGACGGGCCTTTTTACAGAAGGCACCACGAGTGACTTCGGGTTGATAATATTATATTTAGCTGTGCATGTTTGAGTTTCTTATTTTTATGGTAACGACAAAAGCCCTCGAGCTTGCCTTTCAATGAAGTCATCTTTTATCTTCAATTTTCAAAAATCTGTCTCCGGTGCCTTTCAATACCAATAAATTTGGCTTTGCTCGTATTGAAGCTAGAGAGTAAAAATAACTTCTTCTGACAGCCGAGGTCTTCAAAAATATGATAGAGCCACAAGATCTTCGTATTGTCACTGATTTTTATTTGATGCAGTGACTTATCTTCTTCATAAATCGATAAAATCATCTCCTCTTGCTGACGCCAAAGAGTGATCATAATTCCTCAATAATGCCTTCTAGGTGATGAATTTTTTGTGCTGAATTCATCATCTTCTTGTTATTGTAAAGCTACAGTGCTGATGGGTGCCTTTAAAAAAATTATCTTCTTATTGCTGTAGAATCACATCAAAATATTGACAGGTGCTTCAAAAATTGAGGCAAATATGTATGATGGTAGCCTCGACTCTTTATAGAAGCGGAGCTTGTATAAAGAGTCATATTATGCCGGAGAAAATAATATGGAGCCCCCGAGCATATGCTTGGGCCAATATGTATTGTCGGATCTTGACAAGGATATTATGCTGGTTTATTTTCATTTCAGATCCGGTCCAAAATAGAGTAATAATTCTGTTAAAAAACAGAATATCGAGCCTCCGAGCTCTTGCTCGGGTCAATACACGTCGTCGAATCCTAAAAAGGATATAGCGCGGGTTTATTTTCCATTCGGGCCCGGTCCGAAGTGAAGAAATAATTCTGCTGGAGAAAATATAGAGCCCCCGAGCTCCTGCTCGGGTCAACATATGTTGTCGAGTTCTAAAAAAGATATAGCGCGAGTTTATTTTTCATTCGAGCCCGGTCCGAAGTGAAATTTGTATGCGTATCAGATAGGTTTGTTAAGTACTTTCACCACGAAAAAGGTCGCTGTACAAAACGTCAGCACCATCTGAAGTCATACATAGGGTGCCCATGGTGGATAGGTGTGATTAGGCTTATAACTTATGCATATCAGCTGTTTGAGTAAATCACTCTGAAGATGGCCGCAAATGCCTATCAAGGTTGTATCTTGTGTTACCATCTGGCGGCCAAGATAGAGTGCCCGAATGGTGATCTGAGAAGATCGTTTGTGACAGATGGTCGCAAGTGACTTTTAGAGTCATATCTTGTGTAACCGTCCGGCGGCCAAGATAGAGATCCCGAATGGTGATCTGAAAAGATCATGTGTGACCTAAAAAGGTCATGTGTACTGTAATTCCTGTGAACCAGCGAGTGCTTAGGGAAATAATTAAATTTGAGGGCAAGTGCATCTGTCAGATATGACTGAAGAGTCAATGAATCTGTAGAAAAATATTTGTAGTAGCAGAATGTTTCAAAGAAATCCAGATAAACAATGTAATAATTATATATGCATAACCACTAATGATATAGCCATATGCATTAGTGCCATGGCTATTAGTGGTTTATATAGTAGTAATCACTGAGCATTAATGTGGCCTTTATAGTGGAGAGAAATATTCTAATAATAAGATCCGGTTGAATATCTATATAGCCAGTAAAAGCAATAGAAGTTGAAAGAATGGCTGGAATAATTGTCCGTTTATTGATGCCATGCACATTAAAAGCGAGCCATCAGTAACATAATTGTAACTTCTGAGCATTAAAGCTCCATTCACTGTACAGATGAATTTCCAGATAATCAGTAAAATAAAATTCCGATGATGAGTATCATATATTTCGGTTGAATCTCCAGAATGATCAATAAAATTCTGGTTATAGATACAGAATAATCAATAAAGATTCCGGTTGGAGATCCAAAATGATAAATAACATTCTATGTAAAATCTCCAAAATAATAAAAAATTCCAGAAACCTACTTAAAGATGTAGCTAGAAAATAGGGGTTAAAAAATATCCCTGTTAGCTGATATAAGCAGGTAAATATCATACTGAAATATTTAAAGAAATAAATTTTGTAATATGTACAACACTGATATATGTGAAATAAATAAGCACTTTATAAAATAAGCGTAAAAAATTAAAGTTCGGGTCTGCCCGAAGTTTTATTCTGTTAAATACAGTACGTGCATGTAGATAAAATGTGCAGTAGTGCTGTAAATTATTGAAATAAATAAATCAGTCAGAACGACTTATCTGAAACGGACGAATGACCAATTATCTTGCTCGAAGCGAGCACTTGACTATTGAAATTCCCAATGAAGCCTTAGAGGAAAAATTCCCGATGAAGACTTAAAAGGAAAAAATCTCGATGAGTAACAAGTTGACTTTCGATGTGGCCTGGAACTTTCGATGCCCTTCGCATCAGCACTAGGCATCGACAAAAAAGATTTCCAGTATTGACTGTTTGTCTGACACTCCCGATGAGGACAAGGCTTCGCGATGGAGCCTGAAACGCCCGAAGTTCTTCGGTTCAGCAATATTGGGGACCAAATTGTAAATGGCTCACCCGAACATTCTGATGGCGTCCGCTCCAGATGGGATGGCTTGCGTTCAACATGGAACCTGTTGGTTATATCACATAGAAATAGTCAACCATCAATTTGATGAAATATAAAAATAATAAAAATATTATAAGGAACACGATGTATTCCTTAAACAGATAGGTAGCTCCCATAACCATGCATATGTGATGGTGGTTGAAGAAATAAAATAACCCGATAAGGATTAATGTACGCAACGAATGAAGATAATCAAAAAAAAGAAATAAACTTCCCTGCTAACACATGCATGTGTTCAATGGATCTTTAGACATCGGATGGGATGGTGTTCGGGTGGTTGCATTGATTTCGAGAATTGCCTTTGGGCGTCGACCTTGAGGGTCGATTTCAGGCATTTATTTCTGGAGATTGACTTCTGGAGGTTGACTTTGGAAAATCAACTTCGAAAAAGTTGAGTTTGGGAAGTTTGTTGCTGAAATGCTTAGGAAGTCTGATGTTGCCTAAACTCCCGAACTATGAAGTCGATGTAGATGGTGTTGATGGCGACGACAAGGAAACGCGATCTGGCCTCCTTCTTGACATTGACGACGATGAATCGATCAAGATGAACGCACGCATGCGTTGAAGATTTGTTAAAAACTTGACGAATCTTCAACAATGCGCTCCTTCCTGGCGCGCCTCTGTCGAAGCTCGAGCTAAGGGTCAGGATTGGCAGATATTTAGTTCGAGGACGCTTTGCTAGTACGAAGATTCATCAAGAGAGGGAGACACAGGGACTGGTTCGGGCCTACCAGAGGGTAACAACTCTACATTCAGTGTGAGTTGTATTATTTATGTGGTGGCGAATTGCCAAATGAGACTCCCGAGAGGGAATGATAGGTGTTCTGGCTCTTGTCCAGATGAGATCAAATTTCTACTATGGGTCTCTCTCATGTCCTTTTTATAGATCAAAGGATGAGGAGTTACAAGGTGACTGTTTATGAGCCATAACGTCTGTGAATATAGAGAGTTACTAATGTCATAACCTTAAGGTTACTAGTATGCATTAATTTGAGAATAAACTACCTTGCATGAGAGCTTTGATGGTATTAAATGAGGTCTTGATAGCGTCGGTTGCAGCTCTTCTTGAGAGGCTTTCTTAAAGAAGGCACCACGATCATCCAATGGCGACTTCGGACTGATAATATCATATTTGACTGTGCATGTTCGAGATTCTTATTTTTATAGGAACGACAATTATGTTGCATGTGTTACAAACTTCGAAAGTTGTAAAGGTTGGGTTTCTACCCATTATCTTTAAAAAAACAAACTTCAAAAGTATGTACGCTAGCCATAGCCGTGGTCCGTGGAATGAGAAAGTGAGCCCTTATAAACTGAACACATTTGTAAGACAGAGACTAGGCTGTCATGGGCTAGGCCCATAAGACCACCCACAGTGTTGTTTTTTAACCGGTGCCTGGATGACATGGGTGGAGCAAGCACCGGTGCCTCCCACTGCAAAGGCTGGTTCTTGAAGTTGAAATGAAAGCATCGATCAAACGAGAAGCATGGGTGCTAGCATGATGGTGGAGAAAAAAGAAAAAAAAACTCTCACATGTGTGCTTCAATTGTGCCTAAGAGAAGAAAACAAGCAGTGATGCCTAAATGGTTTGATTTGATATTTTAAGCATTGCAACACTATGCTTGATCTAATAATTCTACCAAGCCTATATATATCTCAACATATCGTATGCCTACACGTATAACTTTCCTCAAGCGGACCACAAGAGCCAGCCTGTGGACTCATCGCTCGGACCAACCCTCTTTTACGAAAGCAATTTTTACCTGTCATCTGTCGCTCGCCAGGCTATATCTGAGCATTGGATCGTGCTATTTTGGGTTAGCATGGCCCGGTTAGGTGGGTCGTGCCTGGACCAACCCTAGGCACAGACACGACCCTGACACGGCTCAAAAAAGAGGTGGCTCGGTAGCCAGCTCAGTAACTATTATAGGCCGCTGCAGCCCACACCTCCCACGGTCGACCTGCCATATAAAAAGCTGCCTCGTCGCCCCTTGCCAAACCCTAGCCCCGCGCCTCCACCCTTGCCCTCGGCTCCACCTCCGACCTCCCTCTCTTGCATCGCACCTTCCTCTCCTCTCGCTCACGTCCGGCACCTCGCCCTTGCCATCGGCTCCTTGCGCTCCGCCATCTCGCCGACCCACGCTGTCCCGTTGGCCATCGCCTCAAATCGGCAACGCGCAGCTCCTCGGCTTCTTCGCCCTGACAGTGGTTGCCTGCAGCTCCTCCTCAACTATGGCTCCGTCGGTCGACGTCTTAAGTCCCGTTGCCTCAGATCCGCGACAGCGTCATGCTACCGAGTCACCTCGCCAGTTGTCGCACTACCACCTTGCCAGAAATCCATGTCGTCGCAGGCTGCTGTGTCGACGTGGCGGCAGGCTGACCGGACCGACTCGGAACGATTTTGACATTAACGGGCTGTGTCTCAGATATGTGATCAGACCCAAGCACTCCTGCCTGCAAGACCCGGTGTGGCCGTGCCATGCACCGATGTCTAGGTACACGCCGAGGCCAACCGCAGAGCATGTATATGCCTTTATTAAGCCTTTTTTGAAACACAAGAATTTTATAAAATTCTTACAGAATTTTTAGAGAAATCAGTTTAATTTCAAATGAAAATTACGCAAAACGAATTGCCCGGGTTCCAAAGGAGGCCTTACGGGTGGGCGCCGCTGTACACGTCAACCGCTGTACGCTGACGTGGCGTTCGGTTGCGTCAACAAAAAACCTCGCGCACCGCATGCTTCCCGTTCCCCTCTCTCTCTCTCTCCCTCCTCAACTCCATTCCCCAATTCCCCATCCGTCGCCGCCGCCGCCGCCACCGCTCCACCCAACCGCCCGCTCTGCCCGTTTCCGGAGGCAACGCTGCGGACCGCGGCTTCCGCAACGAACCGCACGTCCATCAGCCTAGCCCCCGCGCCGGTCGTCGGGCAGCTTGCGCGTTTACTCGCGCGCCGCAGCGTGTGCCATGGCGAGGCGGGCCCGGGAAGGCCCGAGCTTTTCGGTGGGCGCAGCGCGCAGCTAGGTAGGAGCCCCGTCGCCGGATGGCCGCCGATGACGCCGCGCGGAGCCGCAGACGGATGGATCTAAACCTCTACCTCGGCCTCCCCCGCGCGCCGCGCGCCCGCCGCCCCGATCTCGGCTCCGATCTCGCGCTCGGCACCCCGATGCTCTCGTCGTCTCCTTCCTCCTCGGCCGCTTCTGCGGACGCGCCCCCGCTGGAGGTGGACCTGGTCCACCCGCTCTACTCGCCGTCCCGCGCGGACCTGGTGCGGCCGCCGCCAAGTGCGGCGCAGCACGAGCCGTACTACCCGTCGGCTCCCGAGGCGCACCCGCCCTACGTGCCTGTGCCTCCGGCCCTACCTGGTCCTCAGGTGGCACCTGTGCTCGCTGATGAGCCCGAGTTTGGTTTCTCCCACGCGCAACTGGGTCTGGTCGGCCGTATGGACCGGCCGTCGTCGTCGACGGCCTCCTCCTCCTCCCGGTCGGAACGTGCAGAGCGACGCGGCCGCGTGATACGCTTTGCTGGCCGCCAGTCTCGCTACTTCGAGTCAACAAGACGGTTCAGGTCAGACCTTCCACCTCTCAGTTCTGAGGCCCCTAGCCTGGAGGATAATGCCGGGGTGGAACCTCTCGAACCGGAAGAACCTGTTCGTGACACCGTGGAGGAGAATAAGGTGGTTGCTGCTGTTGGTGTCTCAGACGACGAAGCAACAGAACGTGGCAAGAGTGCCTCAATGTTCGAGTGTAACATCTGCTTTGAAATGGCTGCCGAACCAGTCGTCACTTCCTGCGGTCATCTCTTCTGCTGGCCTTGCTTATACCAGTGGTTGCATATTCACTCCAGTCATAAGGAGTGCCCAGTCTGCAAAGGGGAGGTGACTGCAGGGAACATTACTCCTATCTATGGCAGAGGGAATTCAGATTCAGATATGGAGAAGAAGGTTGCAGATGATGGCAATGCATCTGGCCCTAAGATTCCACCGAGACCTCATGGGAATCGGATTGAGAGCTTCCGACAGCAGTTCCATCATTTGCGACCCATCTCTAGAAGGCTTGGTGAAGCACGTGGTATTTTGTCTACTTGGAGCCGCCTTCTTGATCAGCACCTGATGAGTAGCATGAGTAGACCTCAAACTCCTGAATCAATTGCCCAGGACAACCATATTAGCCGAATGACCACTAGGTTGAGGGCACGGAGGTTGCTAAGAGAAGTAGAAAACCCTATCATCCTTGCTTCTTCTGCTTCAGAGAGTGGGCCACCTATGAGCAATATATTTGATGCTCCACCCACTCAAACTTCAGGCCCACTTTCTTCAGAAGGAATTGATTTATTGCGACAGATTGCCTTTTCTGGCCTTGACGACACAGAAAGATTGACAACTGCTCTGGATGAACTTAGACGAATTGCTAGGCCAAGCCAGTTTGGAGCTTCAACTTCGTCTAATCCTCCAAATGCTGAGCCGGTTGCTGGAACTGATGTTGTCGTGCCGCTGGCTGCAGATCAAGCTTCTAATTCGAGCACCATGGCTGTTATTCAGGAAGATGCTGCTTTTACTGAAAGTGCTGGAGAACCTAGTAATGCAGGGTCTTCAAGATCCTTGAGGAGGAGTAGAAGAATCGACTCATTGGCTTCTTTGGATGTAGATGGCGGAGACCTACATAGGAATAAGAGAAGGAGGTCCAACTAAATCTAAGGCAGAAAAATGAAGCTTGCAGGTGGAAGCACTGTTCTTATTTCTTGATGTACTGTTGTTCTCAACTATGCATACTTACCCTTTAGGTATGTAATATCTGCTCTTTGTGGTATGAAATTCTTCTTGTTGTTTACTAGCTAGCAGTGAGTTGTTTGCCGGCCTGGTATTTCCCTTTAATTTATGCTGTCGTTTGAAGGTATGTATACAGAGAAAACCTGATCGTCATCAGATGAATTGTATATGCAAATCTGAATTCAATTGAATTGACCTGAGGTCATAAATAAACGATTTGGCTCCTGGGGCTCATATGTGTATACCCTATTATCCTACTGTCCATTGAACTCGAGTTATGTGTCAAATGAACCTTTTGCAAGATTGTTGTTTGCAGTTTGTTAGTCTCTGTTGCTATCCTTGCAGAGCAAAGAGGTACGCTTGTCACAGAAAGATAAAACTCTTTCACGCTAGTTTAATCTTGGAGTTTGAAAGCGGCCTTCTTGTTTTCTTTCTCATGGCCATATGGGGCTGGGATCAACGATCTATATGTCAAATGTACACTAATTTTTTGATGCTCTATTGTCTGTCAGACCTATCTTTGAGACTGGTTTAGTGCGTATGTCTATGAACACCGTAGTGGCGTGGAGGGTTTTTAAAGTTGGAGTGATCTTTTGGTATATTGCTGATGTCCATCAATACATGTCCAGATTCATCACTAATATGAGCAATATCTGTTGCTGGCAGTGCATATAGTTAGGGCCGGTGTCCTGAATTCTGGAGATGGACGCTCTGTTTTGTTCAATATCCTGAAAAATATGGAAGTGGGAGCAAAATATGTTTGCTACACGATCCAGATATTTGCTGCATTGAACTCCGTGCTTTTGTTCCTTGATTGAGAAACCTAGCCTTTGATAGACTTACTGTTTCCAGCTTTCCTATATGATCCATCCAATTCCTATAGCATATAGTTGGGTTACAAGAATTTTGGACGGGACGAATGGTTGCAAAAGATTTTTGAGGGTAATAAGGCTACACAATTGTTGATCAACAAATCCTGGATAGTTTTATTCCATCCACCAGAACAAGTATTTCAAGTATAAAAGGGACAACCCTCGTGTCAAAAAGTGGACCCCTTTTTTTTCCCCGGGTCCAGACACTAATATGAATGAACAACGCAGGCTTCAGGCAATCACGCTCATTGTGCCAAAGAGCTCACAGGAAATGCAAGTGTCTTGCAGAATTGCCTCAGCAAGAAAAAAGGAGAATGAAGGAAATCGAATCTACAAGGTCAAAAGAAGCTACTTCTGCTGCAAAATATTTCCATGGTAAGTTCCTACATGGGCGAGGAGAAGCTGAACTGGATTCCGGTCTTTCCAGAGTCATATTCAGCTTGCTTCAGAATGTAACAGTAGTTCACCTGGTCCATGAAAGTACATGGTGGTGTTAGTCTTGAATCAGTCGATCCGGCAGCACATAAAGAAATCAAAACTTCAAAAGAGAAGGAAACGTACCTCCACACGGAAAAGTTTAGTAGGCAGAACAATGCCAACACCTGCAGAGCTCCTAAATGTGCTCCGAAATTCAGGGAATGAGAACTTCTTGTACTCACCCTCCGATAATTTCACAAGATTCCCGGCAGTTATAAATGTGTGTCCATGTATGCCAGCATCTCTAAATAACTTGAGGGGCAGATCAAAAGAAAGGTCAGCAAAGGCAGAAAAAGCAAGATCACCTCCTAGGTAATCCCTTCCTGGAGCGGCAGAAGAGTCACCATCAGATTCACTAGGGACAAGCCTGTGTGGTTCTGTTGGGCCAACCCCTCTTGTTCTGAAACCTAATAGGGATGATAGTCCACTCAAGCTGCAAACTGGAGAAGAATGGCCCCCAAGAAAAAATCTGTCAGGCACAGGTGAAGACGAATTCAAGAATCCTCTTCTTAGAGGTAAAATGACACCGGCTCCAAGGCCCATATTGAGAGCAGAATTGAAGAACCCCAAAGGCACAGCACCACGGATATAAAACTCCTGAAGATAAGTGAAACAAAACATTATTTGTAAGAAAATGATAGTGAGCGCTGAGATGATCAGGTGACAAGTATACATCTGATGCAAATATGAAAGATGAAAAGTGGATAACCTGGCGGAAAAATTTCAATCCTTTGCTATCCCACAGACCACCAACTTGAGAACTTGATTGGAATGCATATCCTTTAGTTGGCCTTAAATATGAATCCCTTTCATCGATCTTGTATGTATACTTCAAAGCTGATAGAAGATTGTGCCCTAACTGACTCCTAATGGATTTTGATGCGGCACGTGATGGATCAGTTAAGATGCGCCATGTAAGGTTATAAGACAGGTCATGGTTCATAGTTGAAAGTAAACCAAATGAAAGACCAAGTAAGCGCTCCTTATATGATGAAATTTTTTGCCAGTCTTGTGAAGACAGTGATGTCCGGGCCATCAATGGTGTGGGTATTGATTTGAACCTTGGTAGGGAGACTCCAACACCAACCTCTGTCGTTTGGTCCCATCCATAAGCACCAGAAGCATCCCATATGTCACCATAGCCAAAAAGGTTCTTTAATTTTAGTGATCCTTCCAGCGACCAAGATCTTGCCTACAGAAGTAGAGAAAATACAGTCATGCATCAAGTTTAGAAACATTTTAATTCTCTAGCAGGGCTTATTTGATACATGATAAAAATGTTACTTACCTGAAACAAATAACTTCAAAACAAACTTTAGAAACATTTTAATTCGCTAGCAGGGCTTATTTGATACATGATAAAAATGTTACTTACCTGAAACAAATAACTTCGAAACAAAGTTATTACACCGTAAAACATAAGGATGCACTGAGATTGCTTGTCATTCACAAAATAATGCATCCCAGTCAACATATTTATTTATTTATTTATTTATTTTTAACTCCAATGTTCAGTCTTAGTAATTAAGGATGTGCCAAAAGGGCAAACAAAAATGCAGAAATATACCAAATAGTTTCTGTGATGAATTCCAGCAGTTGATCCCACAGCTTAAATCAACAGAAAATAGCACTCATAATCAGAAAAAAAAATCATCTGCACTATTATTGTCTTTGGCACTGCCTTATTTGGCCTAATATGTTGAAAACTTTTGATGTCTTAGACCTCCAAGGCTCCAACTACAAGAGTTAAGTGTCAGATGGCAGCATGAACTCCTAACAGCGAAACACAGTAAGTATTTCTATCAACTCATGAAGATATATGCCATCTTGTGTTCAAGTATTAGTTGACAAGTGCTATTTGCAGTAAAACAATTTGGAGACTAATATACTGTAAGACACCAGTTTTGGAACCATAATATGCCTAAGAACTCAGATGAACGGATCGGTGTCAACTAACTCCATTTTGTACAAGGATTTTCACGGGTGCAAGTAATACAAAATTAAATTCTACATTGTATTTTGGCAGGGTGGATTTGTATTGCAAGCTATGGCGCAATGTGACACCAATGCGATTTGCATTACGATGTGATATTTATGTTATGGCAAGCAATCTTACTATAAATACACTTAGTGTGACACAAATGGATGTTTTCTAAATCCGCCTCTGGAACTTTGGTACTGATGCTGAGAAATTAGAGGTGCATTCTCCTCTACTACTACGACTAGTCCTATTATTTTTTTCCTGTTCAGCATCTCATATTCACGTATGACATATCCACTAAACACTAGGCAGGAGTAAAGTGTATATGAGGAAGCTATCCAGAGAGAGAAAAATTGTGAATTCTGAAAACATTAGTGTGCACATGCATTTATCAGTTAAAAGTGAGGTTTAACATGAATTTCATTATCAAGCTCAAGATTCTTCATATCATAACATAGATGTGTGCACAAGTATAACCATGCTAATATACCATGCCATTTGTGTTTGCATCAGCTTACTGTTTCTCATGAGTCTCCGGACTGATATGCAATTCAACTCCCTCTAATTGGAGCATATCTATGGAAACTAAAAGACAAGGGAAATGCATTGCTTCTGTTACGAATTATACATTATTGGCTACGACAAATGCTTATCCAAATACCAACATGATAAACTAGTTTGGATGATCCAGGATCCAGCAAAGTTGAGCAATGCTACTAGAATTACTGGCTTAATCCTAATGTAGTCACTGAGAGTAATAAGTAGCAAGCCCCCTTCTCAATGCCTGTTAAAATCAAAGGTAGCCTGGTAGCATTGTAGACATACTTTCTTAATTGAATGGCCTTCATGAGGATTTCAGGTGTGATAAAGCCAATTTACCATAAGAGTTGAATATCCCTACCAAGCATACGTTAATTAATCATATTCCCAAGACGTCTTAGCTTGGTAATTAAAATGTGGAAATAAGAAGAATCCCAGAAACTACAAACATCGATCCCTATCCATGTCTCACAGCAACAATAACCATTGCTCGAAGTCCACAGACACAGGCAATTTGATCATCGAATGGAATCAAGAGGAGGGAAGAGGTCACCTCAGGCTTGGAATAGACACCGGCGGTTCCCGAGACGGGGTTGGCAACCTCGACGACCTCGATGACGACATTGGTGGTGCCGGGCAGCTCAAGCGGGCCGGCGTCGAGAGTAATATTGACGGCGTCGAACACGTCGAGCTGTCGCAGCCGCGCGGAGGCGACGCTCGCGGCGCGTAGCAGGTCCTGCACGGTGGCGGCGGCGCGGAGCAGGTCGACGACCTCTGCCTCGATGAGCTCGTCTCGCGTCTTGGTGTTGCCCTTGATGACCACGTCGTGGACGCGGATGCCCACCTGTTCGGACGACAGCCGCTGGAACACGGCCCGGATCTTCTCCTGCTCCGCCGCGGAGACATTGGGCTCGTCCCCCTCCTCCTCCTCCTCCTCGTAGTCCTCGTCGTCCTCGTCGTACTCCTCCTCCACCACCTCGTCTTCTGCTTCGTATTCGTTTGAAGGCTTGCGGGGCTCGGCCTCCTGGTTTTGGTCGGCGGCGGCTGCCATGGTTGGGGAATGGGGTTTGGATGGGTAGGGGGAAGAGTAGCAGCATCGAAGTTGTGCCCCTGCGGCAAGCAAGGCGGATGAGTTGGAAAAAACAAATGAATGGGCCTTGGGCTTTAGCATTTAGGCGGGCTGTGACGCTGTGGTTGATGAGTCGCGGGCCATTTAGATTTGTGGAAAGGAGCATCACTGGGAGTAATTTCCTTGCCCATTTTTGCGACTTAATTCTTGATTTGCACACAATGTAACATCTAGTAAATCAGCACTTATGCAACGTAAATCATACATAATACTTTTTAAAATGTAAATCATATGAGATACTCCCTCCGTTCCTAAATTGATGTCGCTGTTGACTTATTACACCATATTTGATTATTTATCTTATTCAAAAAATTCAAATATATAAATTTATAAACCATATTTTAAATATTTTTACGATAAAGAAAATTATAAAAAAAATATAATTTATCAATTTTTTTAAAATAGGACGAATACTTAAGGGCCATTTGGAATCAAAGAATTGTAAAGGAAATTTTAAAAGAATCAATTCCTGTGAAAAGTTTTCAAGATTGGTGTTTGTAACACACGAACGGAGAGTTCCTTTCCTCAGGAACGATATCTCTCTCGTCGTGAAATGGAGGAATAAAAAACTCCACTCACCTCATGAAAACTTTTCCTGCGCTGGAAGCTAAAACTAACCATCGTTAATTAGGACCATGGGACCCACATGCATGTGCGGATGAGCCCATCGACGAGGAGGATACGGTCACTTGCGTTGAACTTTGTGGGTCCCATGTGCAAGTTTAACAACTGAAGGGCAGTTCGCTGATAATAATACTGCTATACCCTTAAGTAAGCAACAAGCTTACTTGATTTGAGTAAATCAATTCATTTATTGGCTCTAATATTTTTCATGAGTTTCTATTCCTGAGTTTCTATTTTGCATTCCAAACACTTACAATTTCTTCATTCCTTTGTTTTCGATTTTTATGATTTTTCTATTTTTTCATTTCTACATTTTTCTCATTTCTACGTTTTTTTTATCTTCATGTGTTTTCCATTTCAAACATAGCTTCAAAGTTGATGTTAAAAATCAACAGCAACATCAATTTAGAGATGAGGTGAGTACTAGTCCATATAATCCTTTTAGCCATGACAACTGTTGACATAGATCTTGAGCTGTTAACATAGACCATGTCAGTGACAAACCTGCAATATCTTCGTTCTAACCTCCAACTCCAATGCAGCATCAAGGATTCAAGATCGTTTAGTCTTTAGACTTTAGAGCATGACAAATCTTCCGTCTGATGCCGAATTCTTCACAAGCGCGCACCTCCCTTTCGGCAACCTCCATCCATCGAGGCCTGCCTGTAAACGTCTTCACGAGGAGCAGAGTGCTCACTCTCGCGCGCCGAACTAACAACCGCCCCAACCAACACCACCAGCTCCGCCAGCCTTTGCGGTTCACGCCCCAGTGCAGTACCCGAGCGCGCGCAGCTCCATTGCTCCAACCACCGAAACACGCAGCCTTTTATACGCCTGTCCTGTGCTGCTGGTGCGCCGTGCATGCCGTTGTTGTGCCGCGGCAGTAGGCAGCAGTCATACGGCGTCGCTGTCCCGTCTCGCTCGCAAGCTGCTGCCATTTGCCGCCGTCGATCACTCGTGCCACGCAGAGCTAGCTGATCGGCGGGGGCGGGAGAGGAATGGAGGCCATGACGAACGGAGGCTTCAACGACCGAAGGCGACGGAAGCTAAGCGACGGGCACGTCGTGGCGCAGCTGCTCGAGGCGCCGCTCCCCACGCCGCGGCGCTCGAGCTGCGGGTCGGCGGCCGACGCGCCCATCCCACGTCGCTTTTCCACCGACGCGGTGCCGCAGCGCAAGCTCGTGCCGTTCTCGTGGGAGAGCACGCCTGGCGTGCCCAAGAGCGTGGGGATGGGTGGCAAGGGCCGGGAGGTGCTGCGGCCGAAGCCGCCTCCGCCTCCGCCGGGGAGGTGTGGTGGCGCCGGCTCCCTGCGCCGCATGTCCCGCGAAAACACCACCGACGGGAGCAGCGAGGAAGACGGTGACACGTTCTCCGACGCGCTGGATAGGATCTCGTCGTCCGACCGGCTCGCCGCGCTCTCCGCGCGCCTGAGTTCCCTCGACAGCGTCGCTGGGTCGCGGCGCTCGCCCAGCTTCATCATGGACCGCTTCCTTCCGGCTGCCAACGTAATCGCCGCCACGTCCGCAGACATACACCCTAGGCGGCCGTCCCCGCGCCGCAGCGTGGGCCGAGCCAAAGGCGACGAGGAGGCCGTGGCCCGAGCCAGGCACGTGATGAACACGCCGCGGAACGAACAGCCCGAGCAGTCTCCACCGTGTCAGAAGAGCATGGATGCCGCGGCACAGGCGCCGCTCTCGCCGCGAGCCATTGAGGAGGAGAAAGGCGACGAGACGTCCGCAAGGGTGTGCGGGCTCATGTTCTTCTTCCCCTGGAGAACCAAGCCGGTGCTATTGAGCTTCCCGCTGAGCTCCGCGCGTAGCCGGACGTCGAAGGCTAGCGTCGCCTCGGTCACGACGCCTTCGACTCCACCTCGCCGGAGCGTCACGCTAGCCGACGTCCTGGAGAAGGAGCGCAAACTCTGCGACGGCGACCTGGAGAAGATCGGCAGCGGCAAGGAGTTGTCCAGACTCGGAACACTTCTTGGCACGAGCAAGAGGTACTGCACCGACGCCAGGAAGGCACTGAACAGGCTGACTCGCTCGGCCACGGACGGCGGCAACGGCCCGAGGTTATGTAGGGAGCGGAGGAGCGGCAAGCAGACCGCCTCGGCGCTGCGCTCGACGTCAGTCAAGATGCCACCGCTGTCGCCGCCATCCGAGTCGTGGCTCTGCCACGCGCGACGAAGCAATGCTGCGAGTGCGAAAAGATGACGAGACTTGGGGTCAATGTGAGGCAAATTGCTCGTACTAGTATGTACTTAAGGATATTTTTTCATTTTTATATATGTTCCATATCTTAATAAACCAGTTTTTTTTTTTACTTATCTTGGCCATCACTGCTTGAATTGACTGACCAGTCTGAGACAGATCTTCTGATAAGAAATGATGATAGGTGAGAACACATACATGTATTCCAAAATATAAACCATTCTTTGGATAAGATCAAACTCTTTTCACTTTTACTAATAATATCTAAGTAAATTACATAATTTTTAATGTAAAATTTTTATAAAAACTTATTTTATGATGAATAAACAAATATATTTTTTATATAACAAAACATTATTAGTTATACATTATTAGTGGTCACTTTGACTTAACCTAAAAATGGTTATATTTTGAAATAGAGGGAGTAATAATTTGTAGGATTTATTTGTTTATCATGAACCAAAGAATGAAAGAATACTTGGAAAGAAATGAACAAATAGCGTAACCAGGCATCTGTACAACTGTATGCGTTGCCTAAGAACACTAGACTGTACACTTTCCTGTATTTATCCTAGCAAACGATCAGTGTTTGCAGAGCTAATGCAATTACAGCGTAATGATTTCAAGTTCGGCCCACCATAAAGCGCTGTTCATTGGAATTGCCTGATCACGAGTAATCCCAGTGATATCTTGCATCCGCTTGGTGACCTCTGCGATTGTCGGCCTGAGGCTTGAGTCCTCACTTATGCATAAACGAATCAACTCTGAGAGTGCTCTGACTTGTTCCTCAGGGACTGAATTCAGTGTTGGGTCAACCATGCCCATCACGGGATGAACACCATTGAGATATCTCTGCGCCCATAGAACAAGGAGGCCCTCGTCGTCAGAATACGGACGCCTTCCAGAGATTGTCTCAAGAAGCAGCAATGCAAACTTGTAAACTGTGTTGTACTCATCAGATGCATCGAATTCATCTTCACCTTCTTTATTGCTATTGTAAAAGCTAATGTCTGAAACCTTTGCCGCACTGTCTTCAGTCAAGTATATGCACGAACTGTTTATACTTCTTAGGTTTACAGGAGGGTTCTGCAAGTGCAAATAGTCCAGACAGTACGCTACTCCCATAGCTATCCTTAGGCGTGCTTTCCAATTCAGGTGCTCGGCTTCTTTAACTGCAAAAATAGTGTTTAGATGGTAGTTAGCAAAACTGTAAATATGAATATCCGCATGGTCAATGGTGTGAAGACAAGAAGATTTTCTATCTTCACAGCACCCCACACACCCTTTTTCATTTTTCTTTTTAGGAAGTAACTAAACTCACCGTGCAAGTGCTCAAATAGTGATCCATTTGAAACATACTCAAACACCATCATCCGAGTGAATGGTTCTTCATCTTCACAATAACCCACAAGGTTCATGAGATTCTTATGGTTCACCATGGACAAGGTTTGAACCTAGTACAACAAAGCATAACTATGTTCAAAACTAAATATTTTACAGTTCGGTAAAAGAAAAAAAATAGAGAAATCTGCATGTATACCTTATTCTTGAAATGAGCTTCAGCAGTAGGGGACCACTTTCCCTCATAAACTAAGGATGTAGATAGCACCGCTATTTCCGCTCCACATGGAAGAGTGCCTTTATACAGTGTACATCCAGGTAGACTGCCAATTATGTTGCTGAAACCTTCACAAGCTTTTTCAAGCTGGGACAGTCTGAATAAAGTAATCCCTGCAGAAATAATGGTTAGCAGTCGACTCACGTTTTGTTTGTGTATGGTAAGAACAAGGAATACGAAAACTAAAAAAATAGTGAAATACGAATGACAACATATTTGCATGGTGAATAATCGTGAAGTAAGCTAACCTTCTATGGGAGTGGTTTGTAATTGTGAGCTTGAAGTTGCAGGCAATGGAACAATAGTGCTAGTGTTTCTGCGGCAGAAGTAAAAGAAGCATGCGGCTAGCAAGGCTAGCACCACAAAAATAATCGCTGCTCCAATCAGTGTATACATTGTTAAAGAACTGCTGCTCTTTCTCTCCTGGATTGCAGCTTGCTTTACGACCGAATGTATAGGAGGGAGTGGAAGGGGCTCAGGAGATGATGACGGTGGAGGATTTGGTAGATGTGGAGACTCTCTGTGATGTGAAGGTGATCTTACTGGCCTCTGAACAGATTCATAGTTGGAGATTGAAGGGACAAATGTAGGAGTTCCAAAACCATCAATCTTGTTCTTTTGGGAATCCTTTTCCTTGCTCTCTAGAAGTTTTCTGGCCGCAGCACTCCTCATATTCCTACATGGATAGTAACTGTTAAGTATATGTTAGGCTAAGCAATTACTTCAGCCCGTGAAAAGTTCAGAATGAGGACTGGAAGTTTCAAAGTTCTTCTTTAGCAAAAAACAGAATTTTTAGAGTTGTGTCTACTAATGGATCAACGTAAAAATTAAATTGTTAATGACAGAATTTGTTGGGTGGTATAGTGTCCCAATTCCTTTCAATCCTCAATCTGGTAGTTGTCTGCAAATAACTCAACAAATACAAATACTACAATTTCAACAACTGAACACCTCTTTCATGAATGAGAATCTAGCAAGTTAGCCAAAAAAAAAAAAAAATTCTCTGCTGAATCTGATTTACTGGCGAATTTGTTTCAGTAGGAATCTGAATCCTGAACACTACAGAACAGACCCTTAGTTTGGCCACTTCTGATTCAGCCTAATTCACACATCCATGGAATGTATCCTATTACGAGGATGATCAACAAATTGTCCATACCAAAAAAGCATCAGATCTAAATACACAGAAAAAAAAAATCTATCACTCCCATGCTGCAAGATAGCCTATTGTAATTCTGCTAACGGACACTAGTAGAAAGGAAAAAAAAGGCAAGCCGTAGACATGGTCATTGAACCTAAACAAGTGAACTGGATTCAAATCACGGTAACTGGATTCTAATTTGCCGAAGTGGGGGTACACACAACACCTCCCACAGACTCAGTTTCAATTATGGTTCCAATCACCACTTTAAGATAGTTCATTTATATGTAAATAAATACACAAAGATGATATATTGTGTTCTAGTCTGTAAAGGGAACAACTTACAGGGCCATCTCTCGTCCATTACTGGAGCACACAACACCGAACCAAGAACCAGAGCTAACATCCACTTCATCGCAATCATCGTTCGCCACCTTAATTCTCAGAACAGCAGCATCTGAAATTCAGGAAAGAAACCCCCGAAACAGAGTCAAAACAAAGGCTATACAAGAAAGAAAACTGCCCAAGCACGCGGTGGAAATCACAAACCCCTTACCTTCTTGATCCAGGGAAGCACAGAGCTGAAACGCCACCAAGAACTGGAACAAGAACCACACGGTCGTAAGCCTCCTCCTCCTCCGACTCCCCATGCCAGAGAGGAACAACTTTGCAAGAACACACAACCCTAAAGGAACACCAAAACCCGCTGCGCCCGCCCGCGTTGTTCCTCCAGGAATCGGCACTGAAGAGCCTATCTTTCCTCCAGACGTCGGTGGATTCAACTGGAGCACGCCGCGTGCTTGGATTCAGCAGCCAGAACAGACTACAGAGTGGCGGATTAAGGACGAAGCTTTTCCAAGGACACGAAGACTGGTAGTGGTGCTTTTCCTTTCTTTTTTGTGCGGAAATTGCGACTTGCACTAACAAACAAAGAAAGGAAAAGCAGAGGCAAGAACAGGGGACGAGTGTGAAATGTAGATGTGGAACGCGTCGTCCGTGCGTCCGACGTGACGTGGCGGGTACGCACGCGGAAGAGGACGGAAACGTTCAAAACGCAACTGCCGGGAAGCAACAAGGCAGCGTCAATCGGAACCAAGACGATAGACGATGATGACAGTAGAACCTAAACGTGGTAATGGTTGTGGTATTGGACAACTCTGAATAATAAAATGCATGTATCCATTTGGGGTAATGTTGAATCGGTCAATTCTTATTCTTCTTAGTATTAAATTAGGACTTTGGTCAATGGTTGTTGGAAGAATGGAAGGTGGACATCAGAATATGTACGCACAGAATTTCTAAGAAAAAAAATCAGCATATGTACACATACGTGACGCTGGACAATTAGGCGCGAAGCTACATTGATATGTCGGTGTCAGCTGACATAGATGATTATAAAAATCATTTATAAATCATTATTAATTCATCATACAAATTTTATTTAATTATTGTTTATAACGTAATGACCTTGTTAAATGAGTACTATGATGACACCAGCGGCCCGACTTCGCCACTGAGGACATTGGATGTTTTCTTTGGAGAATTTTTTTCAGACTCGTGTATGAAGAGAATCACACATATTTCAACTGTTTGGTAACAGATGACGCTTATGGTGAACTATTCATTGACAATTCATGTACCCATCCACCCTATCTTTATATATTAAAGCGCAAACGTTCTCTCAACCTTCGTTGCGCCATGTCACTTTAAAAAATATTAACCGTCGGATTAAAATCTAACAGTGAATATTAGAAAAAAAAATTCTTTCTCTGGTCAACGTAGAATCATGCTTCTACTCGACGGGGGCAGACATGAACGGTCTTGCCATCGCTCTAGCTTTTTCAAGTTTAACATAAATTTTGACTATAGTCATATTTAATTTTTTATAAATTTTATATATTATAATTTGCTTTATCATTAAAGTTATTTGAATCACAACTTAAAATTTTACATATTTGAATTAATTTTTTAGATAAATTGAATAGTCAAAGATGACATTAAAAATCAACGGTAAACAATAATTTAGAAATAGAGTGAGTACGTGGTAGTACACATGAACAATGTCATACATATAAAAAATTAACTGTAACTGTTTTATTAAATCAAATTTACTTTTGCTATAGATTCAATAGAGTTCTTATAAATTTATTCTACTTCTATATCTTGCAAGTGTATGTTACAATTAAAGACCTTTATATGTAATGAAAATATATTTTAAATAACTTAAATTATTTTATCTCCTAAAAATACTCCTTGATTACTATGAGACGTAGATTCAATCTTTTTCCCGCTTACAACTTCGGTCTAAAAAAAATATAGCTTTGAACGCAATGTTTTAATCAAACATTGCTAATATAAATTAAAAATAATTTTAAATTTATTAAATTACAAAATTAGAAATAATTTGTTTTAAAAATACTTTTTTAAAATTGTACCAATGCTATTTTTATTAAATATTTTATAGATAACAAGAGTCACACTTATGCTTTGAATAACATGTTGACAACTTTTTTTTGAAACCGAAGTATATGTTTATAGAACTTTATTATTTATATCAAAGCAACTATACTTCTATTTGTTAAATAATAAATTTAAAATATACTGCTTCAACTAGAAGTGCACAACAAAAACATACACGAAAAGCACGGCAATTGCCGCGCAGATTTTCTCGTAACCCATTGAAACAGCGTGATGCAAATTTACTAAATTTGGAGGATTGCATACTCTCCAATTAGCTATGTCAGCTGTTTAAATCCTAAAATGGGGAGATCCTAAATTTGAATGGTGCATTGGCAGTTTTTATTGTGGATAATCAGATATAAAAAGAGGCGATTGTCCTCAGGGTTCTCCAGTCCCCTGACAATCTGACGTGTTAGCAATGGAGGCGTCAAGGAGAGCGGTGGCTTCATGCCTTCTCCTCTGCCTGCTCCTCGTGCATCCCGGTAAGCACCGGCCGTCTTCTTGCATCCGATAGATACCGCTCCATTCGATGACGTCAGGCCCTAATAAGCATTTCCTGGTTTGTCCGTCGTGTGTCTGGACGATCTGCAGGCACGGCGCCGTCATCCCTTGCTGCATCGGAGGACTGCTGGGTCGTGGACCACGTCAACTACGTCATCTGCTTCCACCAGCCCAAGTGCCGGAGCAGCTGCCAGGAACACGGCCACGTCGACGGGCGCTGCGCTGGGTTCCCCAACCTGGTGCCCCTGTGCGAGTGCCTGCGCCCCAACTGCCCTCCCTGAACGGCGACGGCACCTCCGGCGTTCCGTCCAGATGCCGGTGCGTTGCTTGGGGTGGACGTGGACAGCTCTAGCTTTCGTACCCATGCAATGCTGTTGTAGATTTCGGGTGGGATGGATGCTGGTTACGTAAAATTTGACGCCCTATAAGAGATGTTACGGTGCTCGAGGTACCTCTGTCTCTTTAACTAATCTCAGTCGCTGATTTTTAAAATTAGCATCAAGTTTATTATTTTTAATACCGAGCCTACTATTTTTTTAACAGATCTGATATTTTTTATTTTTAGCTGATAAACTTTTAAATGAACAGCTGTAGTTAACACCAAACATTGTATCATCCAAAGTCTTTAGGACGAGGGAACTTGCGGCACATTTGCTGGATTTTCATGGCGTCTTTCTGTCTTTTCACTTTATCGGTGTAATGGAACACTTAGGCGCCAAATATCCTTCCCTGTTACGCACGGCAAACGATCAGGCCTCTCGTGTGTGGTATCAGGGAAGAGATCGTCACTCAAATCCAAATGTTAATGACAACCAATGTATGATAGGAGTAGTATTTACTGTTAAGAATACTCACCCGTGGTAACACTGCTGTGATTTTATTAACCGCATGCAAAGGCCACGGCACGACGTGACCGGATCAGACAGAGAATCACGGATGAGAAAGTGAAAAGCGGATCACCAGTCACTGGCTCACTGCCCGGCAGCGGCTGGTGCAAGCGCCGTTCACGTGACCACATTCACCACTCCAATGATGCACCCCTCTTCCGAATGCGCACTTGCACACCGCCGCCACCATCCGATTCCGCTGCTGGCCGCCGCGTGACGGCCACGCAACGCACAGCACCTAGAGTGGCCGGACGGCTCGAGACCCCATGTGCGCCCTGTTAAATTAACCGGAGCCAAGTTGTACCACCACCACCGGAAACGCTGATCGATCCCCTCGCGGTCGGATCGGAGGCGCCGCGCCGACGAGTGACGACCGCACGACGCGGTGGGGCGTTTACAGCATTGCTTTGACCTCGCGGCGTCGGGCACCCGAGTCAGTGAATTCCAGCGAGATGCCGCATGAGCCACCACATGATTTGGCCGAAACCACCACCAGCGGATCGCACAAGTGGGGCTTCCGCGTGCCGTGATGCGGACACTCATCTGGGTCATCTCCGTCCGTATGACCTGTCCTTCCTTCCGCGAGTCGCTCCCTGTCCAGGACGACAGCGAACGATACGAGCAGGAAGGAAAGGGAGCAAGTCCCAGAGGACCCAAACTATAGCTCCTCGTCTACGCATGCGGGGCACCGTATCGTGCCGCATTTGCATAGCCGCCGCTGTGTTATCCACGCGAAAAGCATTTGCGCATGGATAAGCACGCCATCACCAAGCAATGGCGACAACCACGACCGACCACGAACACGAACACAGATGAACACGAAGCTCATCATGCCTTCATTAATGATGTACTCCTACTACACTACATAGAGATACAAGTGCAGCCAGAGCTACCAATTGTGATATGCTGGCTCCGAAGGCAGATTATAATCAAGAGCAGAAACGAAAGAATAAAAAAAATTCTTCCTAAATTCTACAGTAAGTTCTGATAATCCAAGCTTCGAGGAGATCTGAAGTAGTAACTCCAGAGCACCAGCTCCCGGTTTGTAACTGACAATTAACACTTCACTAATCACCAGTAACTACCGTACTAGACGCGTGATAAATGATCGCCTAATCGAATTTGATTGCCAGTGAGAAGTAGAGAGTGCTAGCACTAAAAAGAGTTCGGAGTTACTAGAGGAGATTGAATACCAGCTGGATCTCGGATCTGCATCAGGCGGAGCAAGCGGGGCACCGGACGAGGCCGTTCTCGTTGCAGTCGGCGCAGGCGCGGAACCCGCCGCCGCCCTTGACGCTGTACCGCTTGTGGCTGCCGTCGCAGCTGCCGCAGAGCACGTACCGTTCCCCGCCGCAGCGGGAGCAGGTGAGGACGGCGGCGGCAGGGGCTGGTCCGATGACGCGGCGGAGCTCGCCCGACTCGTGGAGGCGGCGGAGCTCCTCGGCGCCGCCTAGGTGGCGGCCGCCGACGAAGACCTGAGGGAGCGTCACGCGGCGGCGGTGGGGGAGCAGCTCCGCCAGCTCCGTGAGGAACCCGGGGTCCATGGACAGGTCCCGCTCGTCGACGGCCGCGCGGAGCCCCCGCAGGATGACGCGCACGGCGCGGCAGTCCTCGTAGGTGCGGCGGACCACGCGGAGGGAGGTGAAGTAGAGCACCACCCGCCCGCCGCCGCCGCCGCCGGTGGGGAGCTCCCCGGCGACTGCGGGCGCGATTGGGGCCGAGGAGGGTTGCTGGAGCGAGCGGAGGACGTGGAGCGCGGAGGCGGCCACCCGGATTCGGTGGAAGACACGCGGCGTGGAGGAGGAGGAGGAGGAGACCAGATTAGAAGCGGCGGAGTCCGGCACGAGCAGGGACTGCAGGTCCTTCAGGGACGGGGAAGGAAACAAGAGGTGCGGGGAGCCGGAGGAGCGGACGATGGCGGTGGAGGTGGAGGCCGCCGGCGCCGATGAGGAGGACGACGACGAGGATCGCGAGCGCGTCTTCACGAAGGACGGCCACATGGGGGGCGAGTGACGAGACGACTGGGACGCGGGGCGAACGCGATGCCGGGGATGATGCGAATTTGATCGGGAGATAGGGAATAGTCGCAGTGCTGTTCCGTTTACTTGCTCCAGCCGGCGGCTGGTCCCGCGCGTTGGGCTGGGTTTTATGCGCCCCAGCCCACTGGATCAGCTGTGCTGCTTCCAAGTTTCCATCCAATGTCCAAATGCAAAACTGGACGCATCGACAATTCCAAATAATGGACGCAGCTCAAAATCCATGAAACGAGATTACCAAAAGCCGCATTCAAACAAATATAGCTGAACCAATCAACCAATACGTTCTGCGAAGTATAATAAACAGAAGACGTGAATCTATACTTTGAACAATGTGTTAATATCATAATACAACTGATTGATTTCTATAATGCCTGAAAAACAAAAGGAAGAAAATGTCATCCGACTTTCTGGAAATGAAAAAGGGTAGTAGCTAGCTAAATTTTGTTTGGATGTTAGTCGATTTTTCTGATGAGTAGTTTCAATTCACGTAGCTTGGTTGTCTAGCTCTTGCTACCGCTAGTAGTTGATTGAGCCCTATTTCTGTTTCAGTCTTTTCTTTCTTTGTTATTTCTGAGAGCATCTATGTATGAGTTAACTAAATTTCCATCATATATAGCTGCAGTAGGATAAAAAATCGATTGAATTCGAGAACGTTTTTATAGCTAATGTACTGTTGTTTGTAAAAAAGAGTCAGATTGCCCACTTACAAAGCCTAAAAGAATGGGCCTTTTTTTCGCACAAGTGCGCCTATTTTACTGGAAGGCCTTTGATTTCCGGCCCTATCCAGTATACCCGACTCGAAGTCGCTTGGAGAGCCTGTAATATCAGAATGGGCCAGGCTAACTATTCGGGGTAAACTCGTCCCGCGATTGCTGCTGCAAAAAAATTGCGTTTGCCGGGAGTCGAACCCGGGTCTATTGCTTGGAAGGCAATTATCCTAACCGTTGGACTACAAACGCTAAGCGGTTAAATCTGCTATGCACTTAATATCACAGATAAATATATCTCCATCACAAAGCGAACGCAATACAGTACAGTAGAAAGCAAAAGTTTGAGCAGGCAAAGCGGCTTTGGAATATGAAGCCTTTACACTGTTCCAAAAAGAGCCCTGTCGAGTCCTCACATTCCCCTCGGCTCCTGCTCCTGTACTTCGCCGTGTAGGCAGCTTTCACGCACTCGGATGAAACGCAAGGAACCATCCATCCACACCTGCCCTGACTATGACTACGCAGTCTACGCGTATCCCATCTCGCCCATGTTTCATTTGCCCCGCATCATCATTTGTTCGTTTCGCGGTGAGGAGGAGGGCCTCCTGCCATCGCTCGTCAAATCAAAGCTGTTCGTACATCAGGTGATCAACATTCAGGGCCAGTCAAGGGCGACTCGGGCGAAACCACCACAGCGCCCTCTCTCCCCCCACGCCCCACCTCACCGCCGCTAGAGCGAGTCGTTGGCTTCTGTGCGACTGCAATGAGGGTGATGGTGGAGCTCTGTTTTCCTCGCGTCACTCCGCCGCCACCACGTCCTCTCTCCCCCATGCCTCACTTCACCACCGCTGCAGCGGGTCGGCGAGTTCCGCGCGGCCACAAGAGGGCGGCAGCGGGGCTCCACTTCATCGCCGCTTCGCCGGCCAACCCTCCCTAGCCGCTGCAGCCGGAGCGGGTCGCTCGGTCCCGTGTGGCCGCAAGAAAGGAGGGCGGTGCATCGTGCTCCGCCGACAGTAGCAGTGCAGCTCCGCGATCCACCTCAACAGCTTTCGGCCCGCGGCGACACTGGCCTCTTCCTCTCTAGATCTACCGTAAGGTGGCAGGTGAATGCCACCCCCACACTCCCCTGTTGGATCACAGGGATGATTAACGCACTCACACACTCCTTGACGGAAGGTTGAAGACGAACAGGAATTTTAACACACTAGATATGGCACACAAACACCCGGTGCACATACGCCTCAACTTTGCATTCCTCTGTGGCACACACCAACACAAGGATTACAGACTATTTTTATAAACTCTACGACGCAGCGCCCACGCTTCCACTCCGGCTATCTTGCCGCGCATGTACGCAGCGATCCGTTTTTTCTGTTCTTGAGCCGTTGCTCCTCCGTGAGACTCGGACACCTCCACCATGAGCCAGCCCACATTACGCCTCAGTGACCCACGTGCACTGCCAAAAACTTGGCCTTGTGCTCTACTAACCTGACTACCACTACGGAACATCGTCGAACAGACCAAACTCGAACTTCGTCCACGACTCGACGCACACTATACTGCACGCACACATGAACACACCTGGAACTAACACCACGACATGGTTTACTACTAACATACTCCCCCTAAACCACGACGTCGTCGTGTCCTGACCTACAGCAACGCCGGTTCGGCGTCGATGTCGACAAGGAGCGCCTTCTCTTTCCTTGGCTGACGGCAGTCCCGGGAGAAGTGGCCACGTACACCACAGTTGAAACATGTGCCACGCCTTGGACGTCTGCTCACCTCCGAGCTCACACTGCTCTGTCCGTCGTTATCGTCTTCCTGTTGGCTGCCGCTACGGCTACCATTTTTGTCGCTGCCGCTGTTCTTGACGTTGCCGTGCACCCGCTGCTTGCCGCCATGCTGACGTCGGCGCTCTTCCCACTGCTTCTCAGTAAGCAGCAGCCTGCCGACGCCATCCGCTACCGCCTCGACGTTGCATCGATCCTCCACCACACGGAGGCGCCCGACAAGTTCCTCGATGGACATCTTGTCCAGGTCAAGCAGCAACTCAATCGACACTGCCACCTGATTGAACCTCGCCAGGAGAACACGAAGCATCTTCTTCACGATGCGCACCTCTTCAATCTTCTCGCCCAGCTCGCGCAGCTCGCAGACGAGAGAATTCAGCCGCATGGCGAACTCATCGATGGACTCACCATATTGGAACGCCACGTTCTCGAACAGCTTGAGGATCCTTGACCGCCGCCCAAGCTTCCTTGGCGGTCTTCTTCACAGCAAGCCCGGAACGCATCTCCGGCAACAACGCACGAATAATGGCAGCCAATGCCTGCCGATCCTTGCCGCGCTCAGCTTTGCCTCCCTCCACAGCGTCCCAGAGCTCCATGCCCTCCAGGTTAACCTGCATCACAAGCGCCCATTCATGGTAGTTTGTCTTCGTCAGCATCGGAAGCTCCATCACGCCGCCAGTCACGCGCTCCACCACGACCGGACATGGTGTGGTGTCGTCTGCGCTGCCAGAGCCTGACCCGGACAGCTTCGTCGGTGGAGTTGTCATCTCACTCAAACCAAGCTCTGATTATCAATTGTTGGATCACAGGGATGACTAACGCACTCACACACTCCCTGACGGAAGGTTGAAGACGAACAGGAACTTTAACACACTAGATATGGCACACAAACACCCGGTGCACATACGCCGCAACTTTGCATTCCTCTGTGGCACACACCAACACAAGGATTACAGACTATTTTTATAAACTCTACGACGCAGCGCCCACGCTTCCACTCCGGCTATCTTGCCGCGCACGTACGCAGCGATCCGTTTTTTCTCGTTCGTGAGCCGTTGCTCCTCCATGAGACTCGGACACCTCCACCATGAGCCAGCCCACATTACGCCTCAGTGACCCACGTGCACTGCCAAAAACTTGGCCTTGTGCTCCACTAACCCGACTACCACTACGGAACATCGTCGAACAGACCAAGCTCGAACTTCGTCCACGACTCGACGCACACTACACTGCACGCACGCATGAACACACCTGGAACTCACACCACGACATGGTTTACTCCTAACATCCCTGCGGTTCCTCTTTCAAACCATGAGCTCCTTTTCTGGACGTGCTTTGGTCTTCGATGCCTGGATCTGCTTCCTAGAACTCAGATCCGGCTCCATCCATGCTTGAGAAGCTTGAGCCTCCGGCCTTTCAGTCTCTCGAGGCTGCCGACCCTGTTGAGGTTAAACAGTGACCCGTGGTAGCCGGATCCATTTGTCCTTGCGCAGAGCTAGAATGCCTCACCACCTCAGACCTCCCAAACTACGCTGGTGCGTGCTATGCGGCGGGTGGTGGCCGGACGGGTCTCGCTCCCCCAGGTTTGGATCTGCATGAAAGCGATTGAACAAGTTCGGCTTTGCAGGCGTCTCTGGGCACCGGTCGAAAGCCTTGTAGCAATGACATCTAGAGTGTTTTCCTGTTGAGGTGCTGTGTTGGTGCTACAATTTTCGATAAGTCCGCAACTCCAGATAAAAACCTAAACTTAGCTTGTTGCTAGATTGAGCAATGACAACATTCTTTTATGTTGCGATCTTTCTGGTGTCACTTCATCATATGCTGGGTTATCAAGACTATGATCCTCTCTCTTGAATCTTCTCATTCTTCTCTCGAAGCCTTTTTCTCCTTTAAGGCTTCTTTCCCTTAAAAGACGTTGAAGAGTTTTCGTTTGAATCATTGATGGCTCTCTAAGGTGATACAAGTCACAACTGTTGTCATTCTTCTTGACTCGATGCTTATACGTTGCACAGAATGAAGATCTTCAAAGTGGATTCATTTTGCGGTGGTTGTACTGCTGAGTGGTAAAAGTGTAGTCGGTGGGTGTTGTATCTCATGCTATGTTTGTTTGTTGTAAGATGTCGTGTTTGGTCCTCCTTGTCAAGAATAGATGTTTTTTTCCTTTTTTTTGCTCCTACCTATGTAACTTACATATAATTATTTGATGTACATGCTTTCGAAAGGAATGAAAAAGTGAGATTTTTTTTTTTTAAAAAAAACATTCAGGGCCAGCTGGGGCTGCTGGGCTGCGACGTGATCTATCACCAATTCTTGCGTTGCCGTAGCATCACCTGAGCACAGTGAGCGCTATCCTCTCCGCTAAACCGCCTGACAGCGACAAGTGTTACAGGCTTCAGGAGCTGCAGCGAAAACCGTGGGTGGGTGCACGAACAGGATCCTCCGAACGCGTAGAGCAGAACACAGATTCCTCGAGTCGAGATCTTCGTTGTCCCCTGCCAATTGGCTCGCGTACATCTGACAGAAAACGACTTGTACAAGTAGCGGACACAGGTTTTGACGAGGAGGAGAACGAACGAATGAGAGCACTTTTGCTTTCATCGTGGGGGGTGATAACGCGATGAAAGGGACTTATTCCGGCCGGGTGTTTGAGAGCGTTGATGTCAGTTTGAGCGACGTGACACGGAGAATTGGAGGGTCACGCGTAAGCCTTGTCTACCGAGCGTTCCGTCCATGCCCTCGACTGCGATTCTGGGGCTATGTAAAAGCCGTGGCCATTAGCGTTCAGTGATATCGTTGTTGCAGAAAGCAAGTTGTTTGCTACACAACCAGTCAAAATTAGACTGATTTTTACAACATTTGGTCAAATCAGTTCCTCTTGTTTTTTTTTGTTCAACTCTTTTCTTTTTTAAAAAAAATTAAAAATTAAAAAGCAAAAAAACCAGTCGGTAAACTGATGAAACCGAGCAGTATGACGAAGAAACCATTCAGGTTCACAATTTTTCCAGTAAACCAAAAAACTAGTATGAAGTATTCAATAAACAAAAAAACTGAGCGGTATATTGACACGAGGAATTTTACCGAGACCCGTGACTGAGCCTGTTTTCCCTGTGACCGTGATCGATCATTCTGATACCGCATTAACCGCGCAAACCTCTCACGCGACCGACAGGAAAGACTTACACACACAACGTACTCCTTGGACCAAAAGACAGGGGAACAACATGCACGGCGAGGCAACGCGCACACGCCACGCGCGCGTACTGTCTGCTGCACGGGTGACGGGCCGGTGGCGCGCTGCAGAGGGCCCTGCCCGCGCAGTCCGGCCGATGATCACCTGAAAGCTACGTACCGCCGTGCGTCCGTGCCGACGGACTCGGCGTCCCTCCCGGTTTCCGTGCGAGTGCCTCGCTCCGTCCCGCCGGCGCGATTTGCCTTGTGTCCTGGCTGCGCGCACGATGCGCCGTAGCCGGGAAAGCTGAGCTGGGCGGGGACGGCTATAGTTGCTGGTGGTGGTGGTACTAACCACGGACGTTGCGGTCCGTAGTTCATACAGCTCCAAGCACCGGCCAACATCAACGCGTAACTTTGTTTGGAATGTAAGCGTATTGTCCAATGATTATTACTACTTCTAATAAACATTTAAGGTGGAGTGTGCTTTCTAAACTTAAGTGACCATTTCGAGTATGCAGGATCAGGCCACACGACATGATCCTTGACAACAGTGACTGCGTTCCAACAGCGTCGCAATTGAATCATCATAGTTCAGGGAGTCTGAGTGAGCCTGACTGAATGAAAGTTCGTTCCCATTCCACTAACGAAAAGGGCCCGAGACTCCCAGTAGCGTTTACGTTTCCGTCGATCTTGTAATCCTTTTCGAGATGACATATTTAGAAGAGAGTAGTAATCGCTAACCAGTGTTAGTGCAGACCTGTCCTCTCTGAAAGGGAACGGTGCTAACTGACGATTAAACAGCTTGATCCCAGCACTTGATAAGGCCATAGCATATCGAATAACAAATCACGATCATCTGCTGTGCGAGCGCTGTACGTACGCCCATATCGCGAGCTGTAACGACGTAATGTCCTGATGCCTACCTTTCATGTCAAGGGTTAGCTTGATTGAATTTCTGTAATCGCCAATCAGGTAACAGCGAAACCGACGGAACACAGGCAGCATTCGGAGTCTAGCTAGGTAGCGTGATCAGCTCATCGGTATTTAGGGTCAACTTGCAAGAGATCGATCAGTTCCTGTCAACGCGCGCGTATCGTCGTCCCCGCGTGAGAGACCCCACGGAATCCTCGGCGCAACGAAGAAAAGTAGCGTCAGGTTTGGTGGATCGCACGACGACGCGGTTAGCTCGTAGGTCGCCGCTAGGCCGCGCCGCCACCCAACTAGGAGCAGTACGAATGCTGGACGCGCGCGGCGGCGACGATCGACGACGTCCCCCGTCGGACACGAGTACTCGACTACGCGACGTGCTTCTGGGTCGTGGCCTCGAACGCGAGCAGCGTACGCGCGCCGGGAATCTCTGCGCCAGCTGTGATCGACCGATGGACCGACGACCGGTGGGATTCGAGCGACGACGCGTTTCGTGAGCGAAGAGGGTCTCGTACGTCGCGTGGCGTCAACCTGGGTTCCGGCTCTGCCTGTCTCTGTCCCGGGCCGCAGCAAGCAATATCGCGTTGGAGTACGCAACAATCTAACGTGGCCAAGCTTGACGCACTAGGGACTTCCTGGAGTCATACGTACTATTCGGGTTTAATGTTGTTTTCTGTAGAAATTACTGGTACAGGGTCACCTGATGTACAAAGAATAGATCCGTCCAGTCATGAACAGAGGCACGATCAGTATGCACGAATATGGACGCCACGATACATGGTACTGGTCCGGTAAACACAGTTTTACGCTGTGACAAATTTTCTGTAACACCATACTCATGTATGTGCTATTGAAATGGAATTAAAAAATGTGAGAATGCTCCCCCCCCCCCCCCCCCCCTCTCCAATTCCTCAAAAAAATTTCCATAACTTGAGTAAACAAAAAAATATCGAAACAAATTAATCAGATCAGTGGAGTGATGAGTGAAATCTCCTGATAAGTTTCCATGCAAAATCGTTGGTGTCTAATTGTGTTCTTGATCTTCAACATTTCTAAGCATGTCCATCTCTAACAAAAGCACTGGCACGTATAGTAGCCTAACCACTCAACGCTACGGATGATGCATGTGAGCACAGTTGACGTAGTATAAGACTTTTTTTTATAGAGATGTTTTAATGTTTGAAG
>BCLG01001463.1:83767-108591 GCA_001602295.1 Zoysia matrella | reverse complement strand
GCACGACGGCGGCGGCGGTGACCAAGGCGCGGGAGAGCCCGTACCTGCTGGCGCTGGCGGCGAACCCGACGTTCGTATCGGGGCTGGTGGCGTGGGCGGTGGCGCAGACCGCCAAGGCCGTGCTCAGCTCCTTCGTGGAGCGCCGGTGGGACATGAGGATGCTGTTCAGCTCCGGCGGGATGCCGTCCTCGCACACGGCGCTTTGCACTGCGCTCACGGCGTCTGTCGCGCTCTGCCACGGTGTTAGCGACGCCCTCTTCCCCGTGTGCCTTGGGTTTACTCTGATAGTTATGTACGACGCCACGGGCGTCAGGCGCCACGCGGGAATGCAGGCCGAGGTGAGCTTCCTTTGCCTTCTTTATATTGCAGTAAGGAATATGATGCGGGTCTTCGTCTTTGAATTTTACTTTGCTTGAGCGAGTATATTTGAACTGTAGTGATCCACTTTACAAAAGCAGCGAAATGGAATTCTGAAACTGCAGTGCAAGGATCTCCAATACTTGTTGGCAGTGATAATTAGTCGATTTGAACATTTCATTGTCTGTAACTGAGAGCCTACTTGTTGGCCGTGATAATTGTGATAACTTTATGTCGTCATAGTTTGGTATAGTTGGTATAAAAAGTATGGCTATGTATTTTGCTCTTTTAAGCTAGTACTATGGAGTCATTATTTCTTTTTTCTTATTGCCATATATTCATACTCCTTAAAACTAGAGTTGCCGACTGTTTAGCTAGCCTGCAACTCAGGTTAAAGTTTTGTCATTTGGTTGTTTCACTTTGCAACGTAGCTCCCATCTAATCAATTGTCTGCCTAAGGCCATATTTTGACCAGTTTCTAGTAACTTTTAAGAAACGGGTTTTTCTTTACTCCCTCCATTTGGATTTTCTTGCCATTACTGACAAGGATTTTGTACTGCTGAGGCAAAATATGATGGTTGGAACGATATCAAACAGAAAATGGAAGGAGTAGTTTTTAAGCCTAATAATCATAACTAGCTAATGTTTTTTATTATTTACTTCATAATGGTTATTTGGTTCCAACTTGAGAATGCAGGCTTGCAACACCTTTTACTATAATTTTAGATTTAGGTATCACATCAATACAGTAAGCAATGGTTTGTTTTGAAATGGTGATGATTAGATACTTGTACTCCCACCGTTCCTAAATTATTGACACCATTGAGTTGGATATCTCTTCCGATGATCTAAATAGGCTCTTTGTGAGAAGGACTCAGGAATCTGAGTTAAAAAGAAGGCATTGAAAAGGATGAAAGGAGGTAAGGTGTTGGGTCCGGATGGGATTCTCATTGAAGTGTAGAGATGTTTTGGCGATGTAGCAATAGTTTGACTCATCAAGTTGTTCAATCTCATCTTCCGATCAAATAAGATGCCTGACGAGTGGAGGCGGAGTACTTTAGTACCGATCTTTAAGAACAAGGGAGATGTGTAAAGTTGTACTAACTATCGAGTGATTAAGTTAATGAGCCACACAATGAAGCTATGGGAGAGGGTTATTGAACACCGTCTACGGGGATCAACGAGAGTCACCCAAAACCAATTTGGTTTCATGCCCAAGAGATCCACTATGAAAGCAATTTTTTTAATAAGGCAACCGATGGAGAGATACAGAGAACAAAAGAAAGATCTGCATATGGTCTTCATTGACCTAGAGAAGGCTTATAATAAAGTGCATAGGAACGTTATATGGTGGGCATTGGAAATGCACAAAGTCTAAACAAAGTACATTAAGCTCATTAAGGATATGTACAAAGATGTGGTGATAAGTGTCCGAACAAGTGATGGAGACACTGATGAGTTTTCAATTAATACAAGACTGCACCAGGGGTCGGCTCTGAGCTCTTATCTTTTTACTTTAGTGATGGATGAGATCACACGAGACTTACATGGGGACATTTTTTGGTGTATGCTCTTTGCAGATGATGTGGTGCTAGTGGATGAGAGCAGAATAAAGGTGAACCAGAAGTTAGAATCATAGAGACATGCTTTGGAGTCAAAGGGTTTTAGACTTAGTAAGTTTAAAATAGAGTATATGAGGTGTGATTTCAGTGCTACCGCAGTCGAAGAGGGAGATGTTAGACTTGATGGCCAGGTGATACTTAAGAAGGACACTTTTCATTATGGTTCAATGTTGCAAAAAGATGGGGATATTGATGAGGATGTAAGTCATAGAATTAAAATCGGATGGTTGAAGTGGTGTCAAGCTTCTAGAGTCCTATGTGATAGTCGGGTGCCTCACAAATTAATGGTAAATTTTATAGGACTGCAATTCGTTCTGCTATGCTTTATAGAGCAGAGTGTTGGCATACGAAAAAGTGACATGTTCAACAGCTACACGTAGCTGAAATGCGTATGTTGAGATAGATATGTGGCCACACGAGAAGAGATCGTGTCTGGAACGATGACATACGAGAGAGATTAGGAGTGGCATCAGTTGAAGAGAAACTTATGCAGCATCATTTGAGGTGGTTCGGACATATTCAACGAAGACTACAGGAGTCACCGGTTTGTAGCGGCATGGTAAGTCGGTCAAACGGTGTGAAGAAAGACAGAGGTAGATCAAACTTGACTTTTAAAGAGTCTATGAAGAGAGATCTGAAGGATTGGGATATCGTCAAGAAGTTAACTTTGGATATGAGTTCGTGGAGACTAGCAATTCACGTGCCTAAACTTTGATTGCCGGTTGTTGCTCTTTTTTAGTCGTCTCTCAGGGTTTCATCTTTAGCCTATCTCAACTTGTTTGGGACTAAATGCTTTGTTGTTGTTGTTGTATATATTTTATTATAATTTGCTTTATTATCAAAGTAGTTAGAATTATAAATTATAATTTTATATATTTGAATTAATTTTTTTAATAAGACGAATGGTGAAAGTTGATGTTTAAAATCAACGGTGTCAATAATTTAGAAACGGAGAGAGTATTTACATTAGCCACTGTGGATAATGATATGATGTGTTTCCTTATAATGCCATACATTCTTTTAGGAATTTGGGTTCTTGAATTCAGGCTCAATACACATATTTTTATTGTTACCTTATATGTTCTGTATGATTGATGCAGGTACTCAATAAGATCGTTGGGGACCTGTTTCAAGGCCATCCAATTAGTGAAAGAAAACTCAAGGAGTTGTTAGGTCATACTCCATCACAGGTTTTTGCTGGAGCAATTTTAGGCATTGTGGTTGCCTGGTATTGCTGCCAGGGTTATATTGTTCCTATCTGATGTTATTGTATGACTGCTTCAGAAATGAACTCATTCTTACACGAAGATTTTGCACGTAGTAACTGTCGTTCCTGCCCAAATTTGATCTCTGATCATTGTCAAGCAGTTCACTGTTGCTCTCCCCCTTGGGCATTGCCTCTTGTATATAATATGTAACACAATAGAACAATTCTCAATCAAAAGTTGAGGATCAAGTTATATCTGATCTGAATTTTGATCTCCATTCACCTATGAATAAACAGGTCTTTTTTTTCGGTTTCCATACATGTACTTTGACATACAGTGTTTTTCATCAAGAGTGATATGGCGCAAGTGGCTGTTGCAGATGTTGTAGATTGTTAAATTTTGTACGGTGTTGGATACACATACTTCTCAGATTGTCAGTTTGATATTGCGATTGGTCTAAAAAAAAGTTTGATATTGCTATTCGGGGTCCTGACGTGATCAGATACCGATCCTTGATGAGTTTTCACGCTCTGCAGAACTGTAAGATTTGCACCTCCATCATGCTCTCCTTGGGCCGTGGCACGCGGACCGGGACCGGATTGCACAAGCGAATGCTTTGTTCTCCTATGATTTCCACGGGCCGCATACGGAATACGGGCCTCCACCAGAATCCAGATCCCATCAGGCTCGCCCGAGGCCGGAAGAGCTTTTCGTATTTTTATCAGTAAAAACAATATGCTTCAGAATTTGTTATTAAACTTATAAATTATAAATATATATAATCTCATATATTATTTATATAGATAATAAAATTACGAAGACATCGTTTCAAAGTTGCAAATCCTTCAGGCCGGAAGGAAGGGAGAAGGGCAAACCGGTCGTCGGTCTCGCGGCAGCCGGTGTCGCGAACGAATAGGGGATCACGCCGGCCATCACAGGGATATCGATGGCTCTGCGGGCGGCAGCCGCCGCAAGGAGGCTGGCATCACGTACGACCCACCAGGGACGCCTTGTCCTGCGCGCGCAGGCGGAGGCGGCGCCTCTTCTCGCTCCCGGCACGCCCACCGGCATCCCCTGGGCGGCGGCGGCCTACCTCCACTCCCATGCCACCAGCTTCGGTACAGATCCCTCCTCTCTTCTCTCGCCAATCGATCCGACCATTAGCCGTGAGGGGAGTAGGAGCGCTAACGTCTCGTCGCTCGCCAGGTTACAAACAGGTACGTGAAGAGGAAAAGAGCAAATTGGTTGGCAACGTTTTCAGCAGCGTCGCTTCCAGCTACGATCTCATGAACGATCTTATGAGCGCCGGCTTGCATAGGTTATGGAAGGACAGGTCGCTGCTACTGCTGCTGCTTACACTTGCCTTGCGCATATCAACAATCAACTCTTTCCCACTCAAATTCGTTGTGTTATGTTCTTTCAGGCTTGTCTCCAAGCTGAATCCTTTTCCAGGGATGAAGCATCTCGATGTCGCTGGTGGAACAGGTAATGCTCTCTAGCCTCTCTACCTATTCTCGTCACTCATTATTTTCATAATTCAGGAGTACCATTACCATACCTTTTACATTGAAATCAGGATTCTATTTGAATTTTCCATTGCCTGCATCCGTTTGTCTATATGTTAGCATTTTGGTTAAGCGTTGCTAGTTACTGCTTGGCAGCTGCCAGCATTTTGTTTCCAGAACAATTATTGTGAGTAATTATTGTGACCAAATATCTCTATCGTTTCTGTTATGCGAGGCCACTCTAAAGCTCTTCTCCTCTGCCTCATTGTGTAAATATAAGATTCAATATTCACCGTGACTTGCAACTGTATATTTCTTGTGATTCTTGTTTGCTTTGTTCTGTTCAGAGGTTATATTGCGACAAAGCTCCTGTGTGAATCTTATTTTCGGATTCTCACTCAATTTGGGAATTTAACAAACAGACCTGACAGTTACTCATTTCATTCTTACTTCAGGAGATGTTGCTTTTCGTGTACTGGATAGTATTAAGAGCGTGAGCAACCGAGCTATGCGGGGCACTCTTAGTGACAATGAAGAAGACACTTGCATATATGTTTGTGACATTAATCCAAATATGCTAAATGTTGGGAAGAAGCGTGCTGCAGAAAGAGGTCTCAAGTCATTTATTTTGATTTATTTTCCCATCTCTAATTACTAGGTTCTCTTGTTCAACAATTGCTTTTATTCAGGATACAATGAAGAACACTGTCTTAGATGGATAGAAGGAGATGCAGAAGCTCTGAGTTTTGATGATGGATCTATGGATGGTTATACCATTGCATTTGGAATCAGAAATGTGACACATATTGAGAAAGCTTTAGCAGAGGCTTATAGGTTGGTTATGTTTGTGACTTTCGATTAGGAAAGAATGGTCTCCTGATGTTCCTAATGTTTTGATAATGTCCAAGATAGATGTCTCTGTTATTTTGAATGCTTATACCTGATTATATTTTTTTTCTGAAAGTGTTTGTTTATGGTTCTAAAATTTCTATGCAGCAGTCTTTCTATTGATTTGCATGTTTCATATTGTGCTCTACTACTTTTTTTTTAAGTTTATATGGTCTAAAACTCTCATCATTTTCATTGGACTTTCATATTTCAGAGTTCTAAAGAGAGGGGGAAGGTTCTTATGCTTGGAATTGAGTCATGTGGATGTTCCAGTTTTTAAAGAAATGTAAGTGTCGTGGGCCAAGTTCTTTTTCTCTGTCTTTGGAGGATAAGATAAAGATGCCTTGAAGATACCTTTTGTGCATGAAAAAGAAAAATAAATAAATGATCAAGTACTCAACAATTGTGCTGTTTGCTTTTAAAAATCAAATTGATGTTAACCGCAGCAACAAGTAAACCATGTTTAAGTGCTAAATATTGCTCAAGTTTATAGACAAGGATTCATCTATTTTATTGGGTGCCATTAGGAAAAAGAATTGCAATAATGTTAGTATTGTTATCCCCTTCAGAAAAATGAAAAAAAATGACAATGAATGCTTTGTGAAAAGTACTGTAGGTTTATTTATTTCTCGAATAAAATGTTGTTTAACACTGATCCTACAGTTTCCTCCTCTTCCCATGCCCTATTACCAAATTCATTGTTTTTTCTTTCAGTTACGATGTTTATTCATTTTCTGTGATTCCGACTGTGGGAGAGCTTGTTGCCGGCGATCGGCAGTCATACCAATACTTGGTTGAGAGTATCCGTCGTTTTCCAAAGCAGGTAATGGTGCAGATATTCTCAGCATTTCTTCTACCGCAAACAGGAATGTACAGCTGTATCTTTTGGCATTTTATACCTCGCGCCATCCACGTCACAGCTTTGGAAAATGTGGGGGTTGTTTTTGCTGGTCATGATATTTGACTAAAAGGCTGTGTGGCAAACAAAACAAATATGATTGACAAGTATTCCCTTTATTTTTTAATTGATGTCATTGTTGACTTTTAAATTTAATTTTGACTATTTGTTTTATTCAATTTTTTTGATAAATTTCATATATTTTGATATAATTTGATTTATTACTAGAGTTATTTGAATCATAACTTCAAATTTTACACATTCGAGCAAATTTTTTAAATAAGATAAATAGTTAAAGTTAAATTTAAAAGTTAATAATAACATCAATTAAAGAACAGAGTACTCTTCTTCACCTTTTTTTTTTATCCCTGCTTACCAAACCTCTACATTTTTCAGGAAAAGTTTGCACAGATGATCCAGGAAGCAGGGTTCGAGAGAGTGGAGTACGAAAATCTCGTGGGTGGTGTAGTTGCCATCCACTCAGGGCTGAAATTGTAGAGAAGCGTACTGAACCGCAGCGTCAAAGAGAGAGAATTTTTGGATGTAACCTTTTCCCCTGTAATAAGGACAGAAGTTAGTGTGATACGTTGAATAGTGAGTGAACCTCTCGCCTCCATTTTCTGTGCTGATATCTCTTCTAATATAATTAGAACGTTTGTCGTCGTCTATCTTATCTATTTTAGGGTGGTCTTTTCTATTTATATTTTTTTATGTAACCTTTTTTGTCTTTTTTTTTTTTTTTGTGACGCTCTGTTTAAACGTCCGTCGCTGCTGCTTCTACGCTTAGCCCCGTCCCCACGCCCACACCTTGGCCGCCGCCCCGTCCACGCCCATGCCACTGCCGCCCGGCTCCTGGCTGCCTGCTCTGCATTCCTGCGCCGCTCAACGGCCTCCGCCTCATGCGCAGGCCACCCGAACCCGACGAACTGCCCCCGCCTCCCGCGCCAACAAATCACCGGCCACCCGAATCCGATGAACTAACTCCGCCCCTGCCACCTTCGGGGCGCCGCCCCGCCTCCACCCCTTCCTCCCGTACCTGCTGTCGCCGGCATCCCCCACCGCCCCCACCTTCAGCACGTCGGTGTGCTGCTACGGTCCGGTGCCACCGTTTTTCGTGTCACGGGCCTGTGGCCGCCGGCGCCGCCTCCTATGCGCCGTGTCCGCCTCCCCAACTCGCCGCCTCCTCGGCACTCGCCTGCCTCCCCGCCTCTCTCTTCTTGCTGTCCCGAGCTTCCTTCCAGATCTACAGTGGCCACCTCCACTTATCGTCTCCTCTCTCAGACGCTACAGCCACAAGAAGGAAGGGGGAATTTGACGCCTTCTTCCTCTCTGTTCTTGCTGTCTCACGCCTCCTCCCAAATCTGTTGTAGGTGCGTCCGCTCTCTTCTCTTTCCAACTGCGTCTCAGCTATACGTCTATACCTCCGGTTTGTGAGTATTTTTTTTCTCTGCAGGTCATCACTCATCGAGCTTATGTGCCTGTCAACCAAGGAAACACGAGTTCATCTCCTTTTGAGGTTGGACTATTCTTCGATTTCTTTCTCCTGTGAATTGAAGTTGGCCTACTTGGCTGACTTCTAAACATTTTGTGCCTACGGTGCTGCCAATCCAATTATATCTGTTGCTGAATTTGACAAGTTCAGACTAAGATTAAAAGCTAGCCTTTGCTTCATGGTTACAAAAAGAAAACATGTGAATTTTTTTTGGTGACTCTGGCATGTCACACTTGCGTGCACCTCAAATACCTGGAATGGTAATCAATATCCGATGCTTCTTAGTTTGTGAGTAACCAAAAAAGCACCATCGACATATTCGACACAAATGGACATCAAAGCCTTTAAGTTTCAGCTTTCCAGTCAACTTGGCTCACTTAAATTCTCCTATGCGAAGCACCTCACCTCCAGTTTTAAGCAAGTGTGCAAAGGCATGCCCTAGAAAGCGATTTAAATTTTGTAGCCCAATATGTTCATCCCACATTTCGTTAACAAAACTGTAAAAATAACTTCGCGGCAACAGCCACAAGTTCAGACTTCTAAACAGTGCAAGTCAAAGCTTCTGACGTAAAAAATTTCAGACTTCTGAAGCTTCTTCTCACATTGCTGTGACATACGCTAATCAAATTAGCAGGGAGACAATTGAAATTTTCTTCTCACATTCACTTATCAAAATGCAGAAAGAACAGATGTGACAGTGAGCTCAGGTAGGTAGCACAACTGATCGTACCATTATGAGTATTAAGTACATTAAGTAAATGCTTGCATTAATTTTTTTTTTTTTTGCCAACTAACAGGACCTGTCAGCTCAACTCTCTTTCCCCTCCCTGTTTGCCGCTCAAAGGTGTTTTTTTAATTTAATCTGGGATTTACAAAGGATTGTTGAGAGCGAAGTTGCCACCCTTGGATTGAAAGATTGTACAGCTTTTGGCTTCAGGGGTCCTGTTGCGGTTGGGGTTCTGGATCTTGGTCAGTTCTCATTTTTTTTTATCATCAAATGAGTGCAGCCTTCAACGATCTATAGGTACCATAGGCTTCCCCCGCGAGGTGCTGGCCCAAACTTATTCTATGGCCATGGAGTAGTTAGTAACATCTGATTTACTATATTTTTTTCTTTTTCAAAAGTAATGAACTCTGTTTTGGTGGTTTGCTTTGCTACAAAGGGACAAAGTGGCTTGATGATGGAACAGGGCTAATTTTTTGTTCTTTGATGATGTGGGTTCAGCTTCATTAGAATCAGGGAGATGATTTAGCCCTATGTATTTGACTAAGGAACATGTAAAGAATCCTATTTTATCGCCAAGCATTTTTGCTGGAGGTGTCTGTATTTTCATACTATGCACTTTGCGCTGTGGTGCATAATGGTATTACGTTGGCAGAGCTATATCTAATCATAAGGTCTCACAAATTATATTGACTGTTACTATTTTTGTTTTCCCGAAGTTGTTCCTAATATTTATCTCTTCTATATAATTCTAGACATCATTAGTCAATTTCTTTCATATCATGCTTAAATCTCCGTAACCATCGGTAATGCAACCCCCTGATTCATGAGCCTCTATGAAATCTTTGGATTTGTCAGCAACAACTTGCTGCGGGCTCAGGTGGAGCGCTGGCTCCTCCTTCCCATCCACGCCGGGTAAGCCTTGTGCTGTCCTTCCCCTGTGATTTGTTGCTCTGCATTTTTTTTTAAGTAGTAGACATGTTACAGTCGATCATTATAAAAATACATCAGTTATCTGATATATATCCTACTCTACATGGGTCAGTAAGTTGCAAACATTTTAGACGTTCCCCAATCCATATCAATGGGGATGGATCAATAAAATGCTAACTCTCTTGATAACAATCCGAACATATAGAAGTAAATGTGGCCAGTCACCTTATTCAGACTTTCAGAGTTACTATGTGATATGGTTTGGCGGTTCCATGCTTGCTTCTACTATTGAATTAAATGAGGTACTTCTATTTTGATTTTTGTAAAGTACTCATAGCATTTCATTCCAAGTTATGTTTTTCTGGAGAAAACCACAGATCACCTGAGTTGCATCTGATCCTGGCTTTTATCTTTCATTGAACCAGGCTTGCCATACAAAGGCAGAGTAAGATGAGTACGGCACAAGCATCTGTAGATTAAATCCTGCGTTCAGAGCGATGTATTGAATCCATTCAATCAGATCCTATTATCAAGAGGACATATTTTACTGGAGCAGATATCCTTGTGCTTGATGTAAGTATCAACCTCATGCACGTCACCTATGTCCGTACAGCCACCAGGAGATAGAAGTTACCTCTGAACTTGTATTTTACGATTGATCCTGACATGATATTGACATTTAGTTTGTGATTTACCACTATTTTTTGCATGACAGCTTGCTACATGGTCTTTATCTGCATTTATGGTGTTTTATCCAAAGCACTGTCGATGCAATTGTGTATCCTTCGAAACATGTACTAATTTTTTTTCTTAAACATTATTCAGTAATTGTGTGATACCTTCTTTTGAACATCTTTTTTAAACTGAAAATTACAACAGGCCTGAAGAATACAGTCTGCATATCAGATTTTGTAGTTCATGTCCATTAGTGTCATAATTGGAGAAAATGTGTTTGTGATATCTGTAACAGATTGAATGGAACAAAGTATAATGGCATATCTTGTTATTGAGTTGTCATGAACGATTAATACTTGGTTAGCTATGAACTCATCCATGACACTGTCATAGGTGCCAACTTACTATTAATCACATGATTGTTTATTAACAAAGCTTGGTTCATCTCCCTATTTTACATATAATTTTTTTAGCAATATCTGGCTACCTAAAGCAATTGTATATCTAACCCTTCAGGTGACCCTTCCATGGTGTACTCTGAGCCTCATGACCCAATTGTGAATGCATTGAGTCACCAGCTCATTCTTTTGTTTGGATTCGTGCTCATGTTCATATTATTCAGAAAGGTGTTCAGTCTGATTTTCCCAGGTACTGTAAGAGAATATTTGATGCTACCTTTTCCATATCACAAGAAAACAAATTCTTAAATGAAGTGTACAAATTAATGAAGTATAAGCTGTTTATTACTTCTTCAGGGATTTTATCATGTTGTCATATCATGACTTTATTTTATTAGAATTATGTCACTTTTACCTTCTAGATCGAAATAATGATTTGTTATATTGTCGTTATATTGTCTTCTCATATCGAATTGTGATCGTATCATTTGCCCTGTTCGTAACATAGCACAGACACTTGGATTAGTGATTTATTTATTTTTAAATGAATTTTGCCAATCAGATACTAGTATGAATAATCAGGCGCTCGCACGACGCACGAGCGGACAGACTGTCGTTCAATGGGAGAGTGGACTCCACAGGGATACTTCTACTAGGCTTGGACCCGTCCGTGTACGGGACGTCTAGCCGCCTCTCGTCGTGGCCACAGCTCGCACAAATTTCGCTCCCTTTTCACTTTCCTCTACGAACGAGGGCTTGAAGCCGGGAGGAAGCAACCGAGTGAGCACGCGCTGTCTGTCGCGCACGGCCGGCACACGCCGGCGTGCGAAGTTTTCAGTCCACAACCTACCAAGATGAGGGGACGCGTGCATGCAGAAATCGCTTTTGCACCAGGAACAAAACGAGATGCCCCTACGCGCTATAGCAGACTTAGCTGTCGGCAACCATGCACGTGCCAATGGCATGAACGCGCAGCCAGCCAGCAGTCTTATCTCTGTGTTTGCCTGCTGGCTGTGATTGCGACGAGTGAAGGAAAGAGGCGTGGTGTGAAATCACCTGTGACGGCGTGGAGCCGAGGGTGAAAGTTCCGGCACGTTTTTAGTTTATCTGGCGTGCCGCCCCTCGAGACGGCACCACATACTCCACTCACAACCCAGCACCGGCGTCCCATGGCCGGCATCCTGATGGTGCCCGCCCATCCGTTTTACGGTGGAGGGCGCTGCCCGAACTGAACACGAAGCAGGCGACATTTTTTACATCACCAAATTAAGGTGGACGCATACGACGCGACGAAACTTCCGGTGATTTCTCGGCATCTCTGTGCCCTTTTTCCTTCTTTTTTCCCGCACCTTTTACCGCTCGACGGCTTGACGCCGGCGGGAAAGATCGAAGCTGTCGCGTGAGTGCGCCGACGCCGACGCGACGTCAACACCACCGTTCCACCAAAAATGTGGGGGCATCAGCGCGTCCGCTTTTCACTGTGATCTAGCGTTGGTGAACGAGCGAATCACGCTACCGGGAGGGCCGTTTGCCCATCACGTCTACTGATCGAGTAGTCCTAGCTGGACTCGCCTTCTCGCTTTCCTTTCACCAAAACGGAGAGAGAGACATAAGCACAGAAATGGCTGCGCATGTATAGGCCGGTTTTGTTTTCTTCTTGTTAGTATAGAACATAACAAAATTATAAGCACGGCAAGGATTACTCACTGACTCAGAGTGCGTCGAAGCAGGGGCTGCTGATGAGAGACCGACGTGTACCGCCACACCAGCGCCCGCGCGCGCGCGGCGTCCCTATCGTTCTGTGCGACAGCGGCAGCGCGCAGCACAGTGCGCGGCACAACACACTGGCACCCACCGGCGTCGCGGTCTTTCTTATCCATCCACGATTCCTCCTCCTCTTCCCTCCGGCAGTCCGGTCCGACTCTCCGAGTAGACTGACAGCTGACGTTACGGTTTCGTTCCACGGCTAGTCCCGATCGGGCCGGCGAGATTTGACAGAGCGCGGCAAAAGCCACGCAAAGCGCCGAGTGCCCTCGCCGTAGAAATCGCGATCGATCGACAAGAACCGACCGCCGTCGCGGTCTCGTCGTGGCCACTAGAACGAAAATGTCATGGCTCATGAGGTCGAAAGCGCAGAGCACTACTTCACTTTGCACCGAAAAAACGCTTGAATTAGCAAAGCTCAGACACACGATTACGGGTGCCTTGGCCTAACACGTGAACGGGTGGTAAAGAGAAGAGGGCTCGAGACCTGCCGAGACGGGGACTGATTGAGCACCTGCGCGGCTGCGCCACGGCTCGCGGCCGTCGCCCGTAGGTAGGCAGGTCGCCGCCGGTGCCCAAGCACGGCACCTGGGGGCGTCGGCGACGAGCGTGGACTTTTCACCGGCGACCAGTGAATGTCTCTGTCCCTGTCCTGTTCGGCACTTGCGTTCGCAGTGCAGAGCGGCGCAACCACACTGTTGTGCAAGCTCTCCAGCTAGACGGCGGCGTCGCGTTCCAGCGAATCTTATCCGGCGGCGACGGTAATTTCCCGTCCGGGGCAGCGAGAGAAGATGTGGCTGACAGCGCACGCTGATAGATGAACACAATCGCGGTCCATCGGTATCCAGAAAACCCGCTTCGTTCTACCGCGACGATACTCCAAACCTAACTTTTTTTCAACCGACCCGGCAGACTTCCCGTGAGACCCTCACCCTCGTGGCCCAACCAAAAAAATTCACGGATCCCCGTGACGAGTCGACATCCACGACACACAACCGAACGCCGCGCCTGGAGCCCCGCCCGCGCGGACACCGCAAAACCCAACCCAACGCGCCGAGGGGAGTTGGCCGTGGCCTGGGTTGTGATCTGACTCCAGTCCATGACGCGCTCGACTGGACTCCCGGGTCGGGACGCCGGTGGTGCTCGTATGGTGATGAGTGGATCACAGCCGCGGCGCACCTGTCGCGCTCCCTGCGCCCGGGGGGGTCCACGTATCGCCAACTGTGTTTTGCGCGCCGCATAGAAAGGGGAAAGGCGTTTCCATTTTTTCTGGGACGGCGCTTTGACTCGGGGGGTCCGTTTCGCCTATAAAAACAGGGGAGGAGAGTGACGCGCGGGGCAGAGGAAGGAGAGGGACGGCGGGAGATTTTCCGTGAGAGGGAGAGCAAAAGCAGGGGCGGAGCAAAGATCGCGAGCCATCAGATCACTTGGATCTTCCTTCCACACGAGAAAGGGAGAGGGTTCTTCTTCTCCTTCCAGCTGCTTCTCGGCGTCAGCGCGACAGATACCCCGTCACCGGCGTCGTTTCCTTTGCTGCGGCTGGTTGTCTGGGTTAATTCCGCCCGTCTCGATCCATGGGTTGCGCGTCGTCGAAGCAGTTCGGCAAGGCCGCGCAGGGGTACGAGGACCCCGCCGTGCTCGCGTCCGAGACCTCATGTAAGAACGAATCCCCTTCTCTGATCCCTATCCGCTTCTTCTTCTTCTTCTTCTTCTTCTTCTTCTTCTCTTCTTGGCGAACGACTCGGCATGCAAGAGACGGTCTCCTGCTCTGTATCGCTGACAAGCGCATTCTGGTTTGATGCGTTTGCAGTTTCCGTGAACGAGGTGGAGGCGCTGTACGAGCTGTACAGGAGGATGAGCTTCTCCATCTTCAAGGACGGGCTCATTCACAAGGTGAGGATGATGGACCGGATCGCGGCCATTCCGGGCCGCATGCACACGATTCGACCGTCCGATCGATGCTGTTTCGTTTCTCTTTTCGCTGACGAGTTGGGATTTCTGTGTGTGTCCAGGAGGAGTTCCAGTTCGCCTTGTTCAGGAACAGCAAGAAAGCGAACCTCTTCGCCGACAGGGTGAGTAGTAGCACTAGCACTGCTCGCTCTCTCCTTTTCATCAGCAGGGTTTTCTTTTCTGTAACCTGATTCTCTGAGAAGGATCGAGTACCTGACTCAAACCGTTTGTCGCAGGTCTTCGATCTGTTCGACCTCAAGCGGAACGGAGTGGTCGACTTCGGGGAGTTCGTGAGGTCGCTCAGCATTTTCCACCCGAAGGCGCCGGCGTCGGAGAAGACAGCGTGTACGAAACGTCTACCTCACCCTGCTTCTTTCTTTCGTTCGTTTCATTTTTCTTGCCCCCTTGCTATAGTTGGAGACTCTACCAGCAAGTAAACTGACATATTTGATTTGACTTTCTCCTCTACGCAGTTGCGTTCAAACTGTATGATCTAAGGGGGACAGGATACATCGAAAAGGAAGAGGTGAGTGATTATTCTCTCCTCTTTTCTGTAAATCGTAATTGAATTTTCACTCTTTTCACACTCCACACTGCATTTTAGGGTGATTGTAATCTAATATACGGATTACTTTCTTTGAAACAGCTCAGGGAGATGGTTTTGGCTCTTCTAGACGAGTCGGAGCTCACCCTTTCCGATAGCGCCGTGCAGACAATTGTCGACAATGTATGCAGAGTACCTCTATACAAGTGCTTAATTGACATTGGAATTACGCAGATCTTTTGTTCTAAAAAAATGTCTTTTGGACTGCAGACGTTCAGCCAAGCAGACGCAGACGGAGACGGCAAGATCGATACCAAGGAATGGGAGGATTTTGTGAAGAAGAACCCGTCGGCGCTGAGGAACATGTCGCTTCCCTACTTGCAGTAAGTAGCGTTCATCCTATCCTCTTTTTCGTGCATGTGTCTTTCCTTCATTTCATTACGTTAAGTTTCTGTGTTGTTTCTACTGATGGTTCAGGGACATCACCATGGCGTTTCCGAGCTTTATCATGCGTTCGGAAGCCAAGGACTGAACTGAAACCAAGCGCGGCTTTTAGCTCTGATTTTGCTGGAGCCTCTCGGCCGGAGGAAGTCTGGTTGCAGTGCAGCCTGACAGGATGATGACGATAAAGAAACATGTGAACGATGAGCATCGAACGATCACGGATCACCAATCAATTTTTTGTCGAGCTCATGTAAAGGGATGAGGCCCCTCGGCGTTTGCGCAGTCCATTGCCAAGGGGCCTATCCAATGTAAAGGGTTAAGAAACCAGACAAGCTTGTGCAAGGAAGCAGAGCGAGTCGGGTTCTGAACCTTGAATTGTTTCGTTTTAGAAGTTGTGCATAGCTGTAAGGGGAGGTGGATTGGATTGTTTAGCGAGCAAGTGGAATAAAATGTATGCTTGGTTGGCATTGTTGCGTGTCAAATGTATCTATCTCAGCAAGTTGGTTGATATTTTAAAAAATGCTATGGAATCGTGCATACTTTGCCAGTTTTTTACTCGCGCAGTTTCGTAGCCGAAATGTGCCCTTTTTTTACTATTATTTTTTTCATTGCCGTGTACGTAGTTGCAAAGAAATTTGAGTATGTATATGTCTTTGTGGAACAGGGGATATAGATATCAGAATATCTTTCGACAGGGGCATGTAAGATGATACTAGGTCAAACTGTGTGAAATGTTCACAAACAAACTTTCCAAATGTACACAACCGTCGACAATGGTACCCAAAAAAATTGCTGAATCTGCATTCATGCCGTGCATCTGCACTGAAATCACGAGAAACCACCATGACTCCATCAAAAGATCTTACCCGGCAGCTATCGATCACCCGTCAGTTTGGAGCCGTCGTCCTCCAGAGCTGCGCGAACTTGGCCACCTGGGAGACGCTCTGCAGCACCTCGAACGGCGTGACGTCGCCCATCACCACCACCTTCTTGCTAGCCAGATCCACCTCGAACGACGTCACGCATGCGGACAAGACACGGTAACGATTACATTATTGCCAGTTCCTGCGGTCAAGGCTCGTCGCAGCGAACATTCTTTACATTGCAGTGCAGTAAGATCGACAATGCAGGTCTTCTCATAGGAGTACCACGCACCTTCCATCTTGGAGATGTGCTTCTGAACTTTCCTGGCGCAGTCGTTGCGGTGCATGGACACCCTGAGCTCCACCGTCTTCATTCACCGAGCACAGCACAACAGAAACCCAGAAACAGCAGCGGGAAAACGTAAGGCGCGTCGACTGCACATCGGTCGATCGGCATCTCAAGACGAACAACTAATAATCGGTAAGTTATTGCACACCGTGCAACAATACCTTGGGTTCGAGATGGAAACCGAGGGTCCTGGGTCCGTCCACAAGGTCCCCCAGCCTCAGCACCGGCTCCAGCTGCCAGCGATCGCTCACCGGCAGCGCCTTCCTCTCGACGGCGGCCTCCTCCTCGTCTTCCAACGCGCGAATGCACGCGCAGGTGCTCGTGCACAGGGAGAAGGCGAAGCAGTCCAGGACCTTGCCAATGCGCAGCCTCCTCATCGCCGTTTGCCCATTCGGTGGTCTCTCTAGCTCAGACCGACGCCCCCCACCCCCCCTCTACACCGTCTCTCTCTACTCTTGTGCTGGAAGTTGCAACAAGCACATCCACATCTCTAAAAGGAGCAAGACAACAAGAGCAGCCAATGCTATCTTCTCTGCTACCGAGATTGTGGCCCAGATCTAGTTACATCCCTGGTAAATGGAGGGGCGGTACAGCTGCTATATAGGGCGCCCACCTCTTCTCTGCTGCAAGGGATCAGCGAGGCAGCTGCTGCACACGCCAGTAGACCGTACTGCTGCCAGGTACCAACAGTACCGGCTCATCATATATCAGTGGGCTCATCTTGCTCACCAAACACCATATCCTAACAGCTTAGGATCAAAGGAGGATTAACTATAAATGTTTCTTTTGTTTAAAGAGAGCCATCTCTTGCAGCTAAAGATGGTGCGGTGCAAACTCCGTGTTTCTGACTCGGCAAGGGGGGCCGACAAGTTGACGAGCTCGCCATGTGACAATATGCTACCACCAGTGGAATCGCGTGGTTGTTGCTTGATCATAGCCTGTAAATTGAACAAGGAGATGCACTGGATGATAATATCTTGGGAAAGACCTCAATCATTGGTTCTAAAGAGCGATGATGATGCCAAGTGTAAGATCATGTTGATGTTGCTAATAGGCTGTCTGGCATTGTTAAATATACTCCGAAGTAAAAAAAGTTCAAAACTTAGGATAGTCTAATTAAACGGCAAATCCCCGCGCATACATGTTTCCCAGTATCTAACATTTCTCTTGCTGAACCAATGGATCGTCGAGACTCCACGGAGAAAAGCAAATTACGCATATGGGTGTACCGTGGAAGGCCAATAGGATGGGAGGGACCGAGGGAACGGCCGCTCGACCAGCGGCACAGATCTTGTTCCGATCAATGGCCGCGGCACGTAAACCCAACAGGAAACAGAAAGGACCAGCAAATAAAACATGCTTAATAGTAAAGCAACAGTACTTATTACCGCAGTTACTCAATCAGTCGATCCAAGTACAGCATGATTGCATGAATACAACTTGAAGTTACATGGCCCCGGCAACATCTTATAAACAGTGAATCAGCTGGCCAAACACTACAAGCAAACAAACACCCAGTAACGACACCAAGTCATATGCCATGAGACACGAGCTTAACAGAATGGTGACACCTGACACCTCATAATTTCCATCACAACCTTCACGCTTATGACTACACGCAGTGCGACGCTCATATGGCATAGTAACATGGAGCATCATGTCATTCACCTGGAAATGTAAGGGATCAGAGCAAGAACATTCACTGTACAGAAAGACAAGGATTCAAACACTTGAAATGTTGGTAACTTTACCTAACAATACAATAACACCCGTCCATCAGAATAATCTTAGCAAATGACCATAGTGAGGATTCGAACACCTTCAGCTGTCAATCCTGCAAATGTACAATGTTTTTCAGATTCTGTGGCACAATCAACATAGTGGGCAACAGGACAAGCATTGCCATTAGATTTTGATCTGGCTTTCTGAAGGCTTTTAGACCTCCTTTGGAATGGGAAAAATTTTCCCATTTTCTGCGTTTTTCCTGTGAAATTTCTTGTGAAATTCCTGTGAGATTCCTGCGAAATTCCTACGTTCCAAAGGAGGCCATAAAGTCTAGGCCACTAAACTAGCCAGAGTATTCTCCAAACCATGTACTCCTTCAGTTCTCAAATTGTCGGTAGGACAACAAATTTAGTTCATTTTTCAACTAGAATTCTTATGCTAATAACAACCATTTTAAAACAGGACTAATCCACTACTTCACTGAGATTAATAAAACAATAATGAGTGAACAGTATATTAGCAGTACATAACTTTGAAGGGCCTGTTCGCTTCTACATTTTTCAGCTGCGCTGCGCTATGCTGTGGGCATGCAGCTGTTCGGTACAGCAGTTTTAAACCTCCATCTTATTCAACCTATGTTGATTTTCTCATGGCTGCAAACAACAGCGGCTGTTTGGATACTGGCTGCCAACAGCCGCAGCACAGCAAAGCAAAAAAAATCAGAAGCGAACAGGCTCGAAGTGACAATTCGGATAAAAGACAAAAATTCTAAAAGTCCAACATATTGGATACATGCCTAGAATGCAACAAGAAAGAATATATGCACCTGGCATTGTTTGGGCTACAAGTTAACCCAAAGTGCTAGACATCTGACAGTGAAATGTTGCAAGTACTCAGACCCAAAGCTGATAAAGTCCCTGGTAGCTACATCATCACTATGTTCATTGGCCAAAGTTCATCTCCGAGTACCTACAAAAAATAAAAAAGTAAAACAATGTCAAAACATAGCATTCAGCAGAACGCATATGTTCAGCGTATCACATTTTTAACATACCGACGGGGTTTATTTTGGCGTTGACCAAGTTCATCACTTGCAACCTCTGCAAAAGGGAAACAGGTGTCAAAACATATATAAGGAATAACTAACACAAAAACTACTTTGATATCTTAAAATAAATATTGGTTACACACACAAAAGAAGGAACCTAAATGTTTTACCAGTCATTTTTTGGGACTTCAATGAAGAAGACGCATTACTTGCACCAGGTTCTCTGCATACAGCAAAAAACATCATGAAACAGCAATAATATTCCACTCCTCTGTTACTAAATGCAATACAAAATCCAAGTTCCGTGTTGCGCATAGCATACCTAAAAGAAACTGATGAAGATGCTTGTTGAGATGACCCTGAGTAATAGCTCCCATCTAGAGCTATATAAGGGGAACCGTAAGGTCCTCCTAAAGATCCAGAGGCACCAGTCAACATTGGTAGCCTAATTTCATGAAAACATAACAAAATTAGGTATAATCCAATTAGGAAGCTCCAGTGGAATATGTAGGCCTGGTAACAGGCCAAAAACAATGAACTACCTGTGGAGAGGGCCAAATCGGATTAGGATCGGGCTGAATTTATATTCATTGCTGGCCTAATAAGGCTGGTTTAGGTTGCAAAAGGGCCCATGGGCCAAGACCTTTTACCACCCCTAGGTATATGCAACCAGGCCAGTATGTGCAAGTAGTACAAAACTATGCAATAGCAATCAAGATTGCTTTATCATTTGCATAGGACTATATACAGGTTAATAATTCAAAGTGATTAATGGCAATGAATATTTCCCATCAACAAACCAGGAAAATGTGCTAGTTCCTACATGGACTAAAATTTCAAAAATGCACCAACAAACAAAGCAATGTTTTCACCAAAAGGTTCAGAAAAAATTAACTCCTTACCATGTCATCTCAGAATTGCTGAGACCAAGTTGTTGTTGAGAAACAAATCCTGGTAGAGCCATACCAATCGAAGGAACACCAGGTCCACCTGGACGCTGGCTTCCAAACTGCATAACTGTAATGAAACAAATGAAAGTAAGCAGTATGTGCAGGATTAATTCAATTATCCAAGACTGGAGAGGTGAGAAGCTGAATTCTGTATAATAGTGCTGGTGCAGGCACCCTCCCTAACTACCAGGAGAGTGGTAGCCTTAAATCACTGAGGCGAATCATTCTTTCAGAAAAAGAAAAGATAACAATCTAAAATTAATGCTAGAGGTTTCCTGTAGCTCAGCCCTGAAAATCATTTCAGCCACTTCCCTGGAGCACTACCTTTTCGTTAACTCAATAAGTTGTATTCCCTCTGTTTTTAAATTGTTGTCGTTAGGACAAGAATTTTAGTTCAAAAATGAACTAGATTTGTTGCCCTAAAAACAATAATTTAAGAATGGAGGGAGTATAATCGTTTGGAACAAATTTGTTTCATATGGTTAGCAGATTCAGAAACCTAGTAAAGACCAACTTTCATCTGTGTTGCTAACAGCCCCTTCTCTCATTTATTGACAAAAACATGTACCTCTTCAGTATCAGTTGACAAGTTAGATACTATTATACTAAGATCCTTCAGATGGCATTAATATTCCACTGACTGACAATACAAACCTGGTAACAGTGCCGGGGTGCCATGAAAGCCTTGTTCACCTGTAAGGCCCAATGCTCCTGTAGCCCCAAGAACATGAGAGCCACCATAGAGAAAAGATGCATGCTCTTCGCCCTGGTCGCCAGGTTGTCCCTTTACTGATAATCGAGTATTAAGTTTGTTTGATCCCCCTGGACAAGAAATTCCTGTATCCTCACTCAAAATTGTAGATGCAGGTTGAACTGTTGATGGCATTTTATTACTAGCACTAAATCGTGCATTAATCATCTGGGCAGGCACCCTTTGAGCAGATTGCACCGATGATTGAGCTGGACTTGGTTGAACAATTGGATGTGAGGGCTGGACATAGCCTCTATTGACTTGATTAGTTGCTATGGCAAATGGACTGCTCGGAGATGACGCAGATGAATTCACTGCAGGGCTATTGATTCCCTTCGCTGGAGCTTCAGCATGCCCAACTGAAGGTACAAAAGGCTTCCCTCTCAATAAGTTGCCTATGGAGGATGAGTGGGGTCTGCTAGTACTACTAGGCTGTCCACTCCCTACCTGACTAACTTGTTCCTGTTGGAACGACCTAGTGGAAGGGTAAAATGGTGGTGACGCTGAATTCAAGTTTGATGCAACGGTTTGCTTAACTGGAACAACATGTTCAGGTTGTGAATTTGAAGTTTGAGTTTGTGCCAAGTTCGCATCTGACAGGGTATCTCTGTTCTGTGATCTGAAATGTAATCAACAAAATAAAAAACACTTCACTTAGTTCTGCATATCATAAGTACATAAAATAAGTGCTAAGACCACATAAGGAACCTTGCACTCACTCATTATTCTGAAATGAAGAAATCTCAATGTTACCCTTCTGACGTGGTTGGTAGCGTTTTGTGACTCTTCCTCGAACAACACTTGGTGCATTCTTTTGACTTTTAATATCACTGTGGGAAGTGCGAGATTCTTTTCGAACAGCATCATAGTTATTGTCATTATCATAGTGAACCTGAGTGAGTTTTGGAACTCTGTTCTTCCTGTTATTGCTTGAAGCACGTTGAGCATTCTTGGGAATATCATGGTAAGAAGCACGTTGAGCATTCTTAGTATTATCATGGTAAGAATTAGGTTCCTTCGGAACATAACGATAGTTCTTGCTACCATCCTGATAGTATGCTTGAAATCTGTTGCCACTGAAATTACCACGGTTAATACCACGAGTTCTACCACCAGGGCGGACACCACGCCCCCTGAAGCGACCCCCTCTATTTCTGTTTGTCTAATGCAATAGAAAATAATAGCTTCATCAGAGAGGTTGCATCAGTGAATATAAAGGTAAAAAAAAACAGTGCTTATACTATATTTTGACATGAATAAAACTTACATGGTCACCACGAAAGTCATGCAAATTCATCTCGTCGAACCTGTCATGGACCCATGCTTGCTCCTCCTTGGGATTCCACAACTTTCTACCATTCAACAATCTCCTGTTGGACAATATGGACACATTAGACAGCAAGTCAAAACCCAAAATTCAGAGTCTATCATGAATGTCATGCTTATGTGATCAAAGCGCAACATCAAATTTCAAGATGCAATAAAGGTTCAGGCCTAACTGAGTCAAGAAGGCTTACTGGTTTGTCATTTTAAACAGGAAAATTATAATCTATGCAGTGTTATTCTTTGAAAAAGAGTATACTAATACATACAATTTATGTAAGTTTCCAAGCCAATTTATGCTTTTGCTTTAGTTTCATGGTGAATTCATCCTAACTCTTGAAAGAAACATTTTTCTAAATTTCTCACCCACTAGGCCTCATTCCATTATATCATCACCATTTACTATGCATCTTTACTGTTGTGCTAAGAGCTAGAGTGCATTTGTAGTATGAAAACAGGGAGGTTTAGTAACTCATGTGCAGACCTATATTTTCTAATTGACATCAGAAGAAAAAGATTTCCAAGCTTCAAGGATCTGTTTACCATGTTTAATAAGTTTCATGTATAGCTTTACCATTCTTTGCCTATGCACAGGATTCTTTAACCGTGTTTCCAAACACAGCTATGGAGTACTTATTAATTAAGTCTCATATAATGGCTGCACATATAGGTGTTATGGCTGGTGTATGGTAAAAAGCTTCAAACTCATTGCATGGCGTATGTTACAAGCCTCCTAATATTTTTCCACTTCAGGAGAAAATGAGCGCAAAATAGATGAATGAAGTTTATTCAGTGTTTTCAACAATTCTTCTGAAGGAACTTTTTGCAAATATTTATTAAAATAAATCTAGACCCTTTAACATATTCACATAGTTAGTCATTATCAACAAATATAGTAGTCTCTTCTTATAAACTCAAAACCAACTGGAAACAGAATCCCCTCAGGCTGCAGTTACCTGAAGTTGAACGAGACCAACAATGCAATTACGTATATAAACAAATTATATATACTCCTATATCCTGAAATCAGTCATGGAAATAACCGAAGGAAAAGCAAGCAAAAGAAATCGAAGATGAGAAGGACTCAGAACCTTTGGCGCCCGCGCCCACGACCACAGCCGCGGGCCTCCTGGAAACGGTCGTCGTGCATGTAGAAGGCGCCAGTCGTCGGCACAGCGTAGGGTTCGCTGCTTTTGTTCTTCTCCTCCTCCTGCTCCCCTGCCGCCGCTACATCTGCTTCCCCAGCATCCCCATCCCCCGCCTCGCCCTCTCCCGCTCCGACCACCACCTGCGGAGCGGCCCCGCGCTCCCCACCGCCTCTTTCCTCAAACTCCTCGTACACCTCCTCGTATTCCTCGTACTCCTCCTCCCCGTCGTCGTACGCACCGTCGTCGTACACCTCGGCGGCGCCCTGCCCATCGGAATCCACGTCGGATCCGGCCCTCCTGGGCCGCAAGGGCGTCCCCTCGTCGTCGTCCTCCTCCTCCTCGTCATCGCTAGCAGCAGCGCGCCGCAACGCCGGGAGGGGCGCGTCGTCGAGGTCGCTCTCGTACTCCTCCACCGCCTCCGGCTTCTCCCCGTCGGCCATTGGTGGGGAACCGAGAGATCACGGGACGGATCAGGCGAATCCGGCGAGAGATTTAGGGCTCGTTGAAGGATTCGACGGAATTTGGAAGGTTCGAGAGGCTTCTCGGGTTCTCGGCTTCCACGGGAGGCGAAGGTGGACGAGATTAAAAAGAGATATCCGATCGAGAGTCTGGCAAAGCTGTATCCGATCCCTCTGCGGCGGTGGGGCCACCGCACGTTTTGTGTTACCGGCTTGTAATTCGATTTGAGTCCTCCGTTCTGTAATGTAATTTTGAATTTTAGGGGCAGACGAATACTACTCGTGTACTAAATTTTTGCTATTGATTTTAAACATTATTTTTATCATTTATCTTATTAAAAAAATTAGTTTGACTAGATGAATAATCAAAAATAATATTAGAAGTTGTAACAATTTAAGAATGGAGAGTGTATTGTAATATTTGAATGCATGGCGCTTTACGAAGTCAATTATAGATAATTATTTTGCAATAGATGAACTAGCATTTTGTAATACTTGAATGCAAGTTTGGGAAGAATTACAAAACCCTATGGTTAGCAACATAGGAATTTATTTCGATGGATTTTTTGCAGACATTTGGATGTGTTGTCCATGACGAGAATGTTACATGCCTCTTAATTTTATATATTTAAATAAATCCTTTGAATAAAATATATATTTAAAGATGACTTTAAAAGTCAAAAGTCAACTGTGGCAGTATTTTAAAATCGAGGATTTTAAGTGAGAATGACATAGTATTAAAGATTTATATGGACGTTGGTCTACCTTTGCAAAATTATTTTTGTCATTAACTTATTTACTCTATTC
>BCLG01001463.1:66878-83757 GCA_001602295.1 Zoysia matrella | reverse complement strand
TTGATTAGATACTTTCTTATTTGTAACCATCGGATCTAATTAAATACTCTTTCTGCTCTTTAATTAATGTCGTCGTTGACTTTTAAATATTAACTTTCATTATTTGTTTTATTAAAAATTGATAAATTTTATATATTTTGATATAATTTGATTTGTCATTAGAGTTATTTTAATCACAACTTAAAATTTTACACATTCGTGCAAATTTTTTTAATAAGACAAATAGTCAAAGTTGATCGTAGAAGTTAACGATAAAATATTATTGCAGATTAGCTTAATTTAAAAATAACAACAATGATATTTGGAATGGAGGACAAGGAGTTGTTTGGTTTTGAGTTTTAGCGAAGTTTGAAGTTACCAACTCATAGACGACACTAAAATGTTGATTAAATAATATTATTTGAATCATGACTTTACCAAATTTCTCACATCACCAATTTATTGGTAAAAAAAGTGTTTGATTGCAACCATATCTATGCTCACCAATTCTATTAGCATGACATGTGAGACCTACATATAAAAAAATATTTAAACGTAAAATATTATTAAATGAGATCTCATTTTGTAGATTAAATGGTAAAAAACTTAATGGTAAAAACAAAATTAGAATCAGATGTACCTTTGAGACATAAAATAGTTTTAATTTAACTAATCAATAAATCTCGTAACTCATGCAGCCATTGTAGAGTGGATAGGTTGCTGCAGCAATTTGGCAAAAGCGTCCCCTAAGTTGACGCCGGCGTTTCTTAGACATTGTCAAATTTTATTTGGCTTTCTAAACTTTGGATACTGATCAAATTTTAAAAGTACATCAATATTTGATAAGATAAAATTTTGAAAGTACATCAATATTTGATAAGATAACTAAAAGTTGCAATTCAAACACACCCAAGGTCTTTTGCATCTCCTGTCACTTGTTACAAAGCTTTCCCGCGAGGCATTTGAGTAAATCTTGACCCTTACCTTATGATCGGACGGCTGGAGGCAGCTCGGCTGGTGCGAATCCGCACCGGTGGCTGCAAGTTGCAAATCTGGCTACAGCGAAGACTCAAAAAAAAAAAAAAATCGGGTACAGCCAGAGATTGGGCCCCCATCTCAAAGCTCTGAGCTCCGCCGCCGCAGCCGGCGACTATGCCATTGGCGATCCTGCCCTCCTCATCCGCCGTCGCCGTCGCCCATTTCCGGCGACCCACGCACCACCTCGCTTATGTTCAAGCCTCTCTCTTTATTACTCCTTCACTCATCCCTCCGCTACAAGCCGACCCCATCTAGAATCCTCTCTTCCGCCGCCGCCACCGCCGTCTCCTCTTCCGGTGCCGTTGGAGGCGGTGGATATGGAACCATTTCGGCAGTGCTGCAGATCATCGGTCCCATCGAACTCCTTTTTCCGGCCACCGAGGCGCGCCTTTACGTGCGCCTCGTGCGGCGCTTCTCGCGCGACGCCCTCGCCGCGGGCACCGCCGCCGCCCATGCGCACGTAGTGAAGCGCGGATTTGTGCCCGATGTGCTCGTATCCAACGTCCTGCTGGACACCTACGCCAAAGGCGGCTCATTGGCGGCCAGCCGCCAACTGTTCGACGAAATGCCTTACAGGGACGTCGTGTCCTGGTGTACTATCATTGCCACACATGCCAGCCGCGGTTTATTCTTTGAGTCATTCGGTCTGTTCAAGGAGCTCCTATCCTCGGATCAGGTGAAGCCTAATCGCTTTGTCATCTCAGCCGTGCTGAACTCTTGTGCCAGGTTTGGTGTCATGGAGCTAGGCCTCATGGTGCATGGGCTGGTGATCAAGTCTGGCTTGGGTGTTGATAGGTTTGTGGAAGTTGGATTTGTTGATATGTATGCGAAATGTGGTAATATTGGTGATGCTCTTAGGCTGTTCAATGAGATTCCAATCAAGAGCTCTGTTGCTTGGAATGCTATGATTTCTGGTTTTTCAGAGAATGGTCGTTACATGGAGGCTGCTGAGCTTTGTCAAAATATGCATAGAGTTGGCATGGCAATGGATGTGGTGACATTGAGGGTAGTCGCCGGTGTTGCTTCTATTCTGGGAATGTTTGAGTTTTCTAGAAATATATATGTTTACGCACTCAAAGTTGGCTTGGAAACAGATTGTTTTGTTGTTTCTGAACTGATCAAGTCAGCGGGGAGGATCGGTGAAACTAAGTACATCGGGAAGCTTGTTACTGCAGTTAAAAGGCGTGATACATCTATGTATTCTTTGGCTATTTCAAGCTATCACTCAAATGGTTGTCAGGTTGAAGCAGTGGCACTTGCAGAAGATATTATTTCTTCACGTCTCAGTCTAAGGGAAGGAGACATGGTTACAATAGTAGGTATATGTCACACAAAAGAGGAAGTTCAACAAATACATGCTTTTGCTTTGAAAACAGGAAGTTTCAATTATACAAATGTATGCAATTCTCTTATATCAGTATATTCTGATCTTGGATCACTGATACACGCAGAATCGATCTTTAAAACTACAGAGTCACCAGATATGGTATCATGGGCTGCAGTCATGGCAGGTTGTGTTAAGAACCTTCAATTTGAAAGAGCATATTGTTACTTCAGAGCACTAAGCAACACTGGAGCACAACCAGATCGGCACTGTGTTGCTACTATCATAAATGCCTGCACAGGACTTCAGGACTTGGACAATGGAAGACACATTCATGCTTTAACTGTTAAACTCGGGATACTGCTTGTAGATTTCATCAGTGCATCCCTAGTAAACATGTACGCAAAATGCCATCACATTGAGGATGCTGCTGAGTTGTTCTCTCAAGCATCATTTCCACATAATCTAGTTGCAATTAATGCCATGCTCTCTGGATATTGCTGGAATTTCCTGCCAGAGAAAGCGCTTCAACTATTTTACAAGGGATATCATTTTGGTCTGCGCCCTGATCATTTTACCTTCTCAACCATTCTTAGTGCATGTGCTGATATAGGAGCAAAGGAGGCCGGTGAGCAGATCCATGGCTACTTAGTAAAGATCGGTTCCGAATATATGGATATCATCGTTGGAAATGCTCTCATAGACCTTTATGTCAAGTGTGGATGCATTGCTAATGCTTGTAGATTTTTTCATAGCATGAGGAGTTGGAACCTAAATTCATATGCCATGTTAATATTAGGTTATATTCAGAACAGCTGCAATGATGAAGCACTTCAACTTTTCTCCAAGATGCAGCAGAGTGGATTGCGTGCAAACCGTATCACCTTTGCTAGGATCTTACGTGGCTGTGCTGACCTATGTGCTATTGACTTGGGAAGACAACTGCATGCTTCCATTATAAAGATGGGTCTGATTTCTGATGTATATGTTGCAAAAGCACTTGTAGGAATGTATAGAAGGTCTTATGCTCAGGCCGAATCAAGAACAAATTCTCAAGAACCTTTGCTAATAAATGGTTCGGAACAGGATAGCAGAGATAGTTCCTATTCAGAGAAAATGTGCGCAAGCAGCAGTCTTGAAGAAATTGGAGTGTTCACGTTGGATGGAAACAAAGAACATAAAACTTCTGATGCCCAGAAGGTCTACACTAGTGCTAGATTCTATGTTGCTCCAAATCCCATTCATGTGGTTGGACATGAACTTAGGATCAATACTATCAAAGGGAATGGAAGGCATGTGAAGTGCAATGAAAGTAGACTTTTGCTAAACTACAAGAATACCAGCTATCAGGGAAAGGAATGTGGATCTGTTAGACTGTTTAACTTGCTACAGGAAGACAGAATTGAATCCGACCAATTGGTCCTTGTTGTTTTCAGTGATAATAGACACTCAAAGATGAAGAGTCCAGGATTCGTTAATGTGGAGCTAGTTGGAAAGTCTGATGTTTCAGCACTTTGTTTTCCTCCTTAACATACTAGCAGGACACAGTGCAAATCCAACCTGTTGTCAATCAAAACTGTCATGTTAGCACATCAGTGACATATGCAAGAAAAACTAAACATGAACACAGTTCTGATTATTCTATGCATCAGCAGCTCCTCGGAACAGCTAATCAAGTGTATGAACATCCACTCCCTAGGACAATGGAATGATATCCCTGTGCACTCGTACGAGCAATCTTAATACCACTTTTTGAAGAAACCAAATGCTGCTAAAAAGTTTTTCCAGTTACTGCCTTGCTGGATGATTCGCTAGCATGGGAGAGTAAATCAAGAACGTCATCTGGTTAGTATGAAACACATGGCTAGCATCTAAATTTTGTATTTGTTCTGATAAGTTCAGTTATGACAAAAACTGTGAACAGCGTGATTTTTTATGCAATTTCTTTCATGCAGGAACACCGTCTTCTCAATCATTTCAAAGAGAGGAGGAAATAGACTGGGAAAGTATCTTGAGCTTTGAATGCCGATGTAAGTATTTGAAATTTGACTGCCTATAATTTTATTAAACAAAATCTGATAATGTTTGAGTATGTGCCAGCCTCTTTGACTGCTATCCCTCTTATATAGTATTTGAAAAGTCCAAGTTACTCCCCTCAAGTGTAGCCGACGTCCGGATAACTCACTAAACTATTTTTGGTTCAGTTTAGGGGTTATCCAGATTTTGGCTATGCAGTAGGCTACTATTTACCGTTTAAAACTGTTTAGACAGCCGCTTAAAACAGTTTAGGATAACACTGACTTTTAGTGTCTTCGTTAATTTTATGACATTGTCTTTATATTTACCAACCTATCTTCTGTCTTTTCTAGAACATATGTTAATATTAGTACATTTTATGGAAAATTTTATGACATTGTCTTTATATTTACCAACCTATCTTCTGTCTTTTCTAGAACATATGTTAATATTAGAACATTTTATGGAAGATAGGAGCACATGCTAATATTTTCTGTAATTCTTCATCAGGTGTTGAATATACCCACAACATCATCAATAAAACACCAACTCTGTTGCACTGCAGTGCAGATCTCAGAAGCATTGAAGCTTTTCTTTTCCCTTCTCGTCTAACTGACATGAACCTTATTTTTGGCTGGTGCAAGCGGAATGTACTTCGTGCTAGTACTAAGTTGATGCTGTTAGTTGTCCATAAAAAGCATTGGCTATAGGTATAGTGATACCTGTAAATTAGTTGCCGGATTCTGAAATTGTTTCAAGCATCAACTTCAGGGATCTCCCATGTTTTCATTCACTGATCCTAGTACTGACCAGGTGAGTTTGAAACTTAAGGTAAAATCGAAGTGATACTTTTTGCAAGGCACATTTTCTAAGAATGTTTTTATGCTGATCATTTTGTAGCATATCTGTGTATGGTGGCTGCTGATACAAGACAGCGTGGAGCTGCTCGATGAATATCCGTGAATGGAGGCAGCCCAATGGGCAGGACGAGCATTTGACAGTTCGGGCATCTCGCCGAGTTTCATGCTGAAATAGAAGCCGATCAAGACCCGGATGGAGGAGTCTTCGGGCTACCACAATTCAAGTAGAGCCGTTGCCCTTCGGCAGATGTTACCTTCCTCGGTTTTACTGAAGTCGTAACTTTTTCACTGATAGAATGTATACTGCACAAATATGATATACTATAGACGTTTGCAACGTCATGGTTGCTGTTGTGAGTTTACAGAAATGGCCCTCATGGGTAAATCAGGATCCCAGCCAACTTCGAAGTCGTGAAGTCAGGGGATCTCTCAATTCTTCTCCAGACGAGAATCAATGTTGTTGTAGCCTAAATGCTGATATGGTCCAATTGAAAGTTCTTTTAGATCTATCTTTACGGGAATTTTTGGGAGTACGTGAGAAAAATTGATCCTAATATTTTTATTTGCATCAAAAAATTGATCCTAAATGCTTTGACCGGCAGCAGTGCGCCAAGCATCAGGGACCTAACGGCCCACGACAACGGTTGCGGCCTTGGGCTCAGGTAGCCCAGTAACGCCATGATCTGCCGCAGGATGCTACGGCCCAACACACGGCGTGAACGCCGTGAACTGAAGTGGAACGCGCGCGTACGCCGCGATCGCTACAAGACACGTGGCTGCTCCTGGTAGGCCGTGCTTCAGTGCATGGCAGTGGACCGTGGACGTTCCCCGTGCTCCCATCGACGCATAGTTCACCTGTCAGCCGGCCACCTTAAACCCATTACCTTGCTACGGCCCACGACAAGCGGCGAAGAAATCGCCCCACGCCTGCCTCGGCTGCCCGCTTCGCCAAGGCCAGCAGCACACACCACCACCGCCCCAAACACCGCCGCCGTCATCCGCTGCTCCTCTCTCGCAGCCCACCGCCTCCTCCTCCTCCTCCTTGTCCCCATGGCGCTACACCCGGCCGCCGTCTTCGCGGCCGCGGCGGTCTCCGTCGCGATCGCTGCCGCGGCCCTGCTCCCGCACCCCGCGTCTGCGTCGACCGGGCCGTTAGCGGCCGTGGGGGTGAACTGGGGCACGATGATGTCGCACCCCATCAACCCGCCCGCGGTGATCGAGATGCTGCGCGCCAACGGCGTAGGACGGGTCAAGCTGTTCGACGCCGACCCCTGGACGGTTGCCGCGCTCGCCGGGTCGGGCATCCAGGCAATGCTCGCCGCGCCCAACGACCAGCTCGCCTCCCTCGCCCGCGACCCGCGGCGCGCGCGCCAGTGGGTCCGCCGCAACGTCACCGCCAACCTCGACGCCGGCGTCGACGTCAGGTACTCACCAACTTACCGCCGCCGCTCCCTACTTCACGAAACCGAGGTCTGATCGATGGATTCGCACGGAGCGATGTCGCGTACCGGCGTACGCATGTGTTCTGTTTCACTGTTTGTGCTAAGAGTGTGCGGTGGAATTCCGAGGAGGGACGAGGTGTCCTGAACGCGTGCAGGTTGCGTGTGTGACTCTTTGTGGAACTGAGAGTGGCGTGGCGCGAATGGGCGTGTTGTTTCTGGTGCGCGGAAAACGTCTGATAGAATGCAGCCACGATAGCACATGCAGTGTCCTGGTGATTGCGTAATGTTTGGTGGGGTGTTGCAGCGTGATGTTCATGTATTTGTGTTCATGCAGAATGGATGTGATGCGTGGTCTGTTATTTTGAGTTCAGAGTTTGGACATTTAAGCCTTTCATATATGTTTGGAAGTTGGAATATACGGTTGTTACTTGCAGAAAAGCATACTAGTGATAGTGAGCATCCTGTAAACGTACTGTCAGATGTAACAGTTCATAGGTCACTTACTTAAAAAAAAAACAGTCTGTGACGTCAGTTATCCTTTGTTCAGGTATGTGGCTGTTGGCAACGAACCTTTTCTGAAGGGCTACAATGGCAGCTTCATCAACATTACGTTTCCTGCACTCAAGAACATGCAAAGAGCTCTCGATGAGGTTGGTTTTGGGCAACGCGTCAAGGCAGTTGTACCACTGAATGCTGATGTCTACAGCTCCCCTGTGAACAAGCCAGTGCCATCTACTGGGAGTTTCCGCAGGGATATCAACGCTCTCATGATTGACATTGTTAATTTCCTCCATATGAATGATGCACCCTTTGTTGTTAATATCTACCCATATCTCAGCCTATACCAGAATCCCAACTTCCCACTGAATTTTTCCTTCTTTGACGGCCATACGAAGCCAGTTTATGACAAAGGATTGGTATACACCAATGTGTTTGATGCCAATTTCGATACTCTTGTTTGGTCATTAAGGAAGGCTGGTGTTCCTGACATGAAGATCATTGTTGGCGAGGTTGGCTGGCCAACAGACGGTGATAAGAATGCTAATGTCAAATACGCACAGAGGTTCTATAATGGTTTTCTGAAGAAGATGGCCAAAAATGTCGGAACACCTCTGAGACCTGGTCACATGGAAGTTTACCTGTTTGCTTTGATTGATGAGAACCAGAAGAGTGTACTGCCTGGACGATTTGAGCGCCACTGGGGACTATTTACCTATGATGGAAAACCAAAGTTCTTTATGGATCTCGGTGGAAATGGCCGACTTGTTGGAGTAAAAGGAGTGCAGTACTTGCCAGCGCAGTGGTGTGTATTCAACAAGAAAGCAAAGGATAAGTACAAAGATCTGCCGGCCTCTGTGAACTATGCGTGCTCAAATGCAGATTGTACACCACTGGGGTATGGGTCCTCATGTAATGGTCTCAGCCATGATGATAACATATCATATGCATTCAACATCTATTTCCAAACAATGGATCAGGATGTCAGGGCTTGTTCTTTTGGAGGATTGGCAGAGATCACAACCTTGAACGCATCACAAGGAGGGTGCTTGTTTCCAGTACAGATTCTGAGTGCTGCAGGACGTGTGATTCCACAGAGTTTTCTCCCTATGTCATTGGTTCTTCTGGTATTTGTGTTCACTCTAATATAGACATGGGGACATGGGTGACAGTTGTGAGCACTGAAATGTTTGGTGAGTGACGATATAATAGATTTGCAAATTACATGAAAGAGCAGAGTATTGCAGTCGCATTTTCCTTTTTTACCTTGTCTTTTGAATGGCACTCAAAATGAAGCCAGTAAATTATCAAAAAGAATAAGAAAAGATGAAGCCGGTAGGCGAAGACAAGACTTTAGGAACCGAAGATATTCTCTCTTTGGTGCTGGTATGCCTGTACTGATGATGAAACATCTAAGAACTGCCAGGCAGTAGTATTAGATGTTTTCTTTCAACAATACAGTAGATGGTCATGCACATCAGAAAGTGTAAAGTTATTCTCTTACAACGTTTTGGCCACTGATTTTTTACAGCATGATGTCTTTCATGTTTCATATTGTTGAAAATAATGATGCTACCTGTTTACTGGGCAACATACAACAAACATTCATATATGTAATGAGCAGTTTTTGTTGGTATAACTGTGCTGCAGTTGAAGATTTGATCTTGTTTGGATGCATGAACTAAGGAATCTGCACTCTTTTTTGCCACGACTCATGATAGCTAAACTGGTGGAGCAAGAGTGTGATATTTTTGTCCATTCAGTGTGTTCACCTCCTTTTTTTTTCTGATATTTTTGTCCATTCAGTTTGTTCACCTCCTTTTTTCTCTTTTCAGAGTATTTAGGAGACCTTAGTGTGCAGCTTATTTATTACTAGTAATCTCTGTTCATACATGATACTGTTGGCGTGATTGATCTGCCATTACTCCAAGAGCATATACATATGCAGTAGAACTAAGATGATTCATGAAATTAAGACAGGGCAACAATAAAATTTCAGATATTAAAAAGAGGCCAATTTCACAATGTATTCATTTTAATTTTGCAGGAATCTGGTCCTAATAGTTGTGATTCACAGCTCCATCAACTAGTTAGTGGAAGGGAATAAGAGGCGCCAAAAGCTACGTGTACGGTAAGTTCCATCTCATGTGGCATCTGTAACTACAGTAGTAGTATAACCCGTTCACCTGTGCTCTTTTTACATGATTCTTTCCTACAGAGTATAAACCATAATGTTGATATACATGACACATGAGCCCCCATAATTCAGATTCCCTGGACGTGATGGGTCATGGGTGTTGAGTGATTGATTGCTGTTGCGCATCTTGATCACACGGGGGACCCGCTGCTCCCGCAGATTCCGTTCAAGGATCTAGAGTAGAGTGTGACCCTTATCCTTTTTTCCGTTCACTTATTTCAACGATGTGGTATTTGAAATTCTAGCTCTTCAGAGCATTTGCTCAATCAAAAATTGGAACAAGTATTTGAAAAATGTTTTTTTAGAAATATACAGTGGGGGAAATCCCTACTGTGTTAAATATATATCCCTCAGAACCAATTACTTGTTCAGAATATAATACTTTTTCAACAAAAAAAAAAACAGAGCCCTCACAGAAAATAGGATGGATACTGACTTTCAAATTGTGCTGACTGATTCCTATGCTATAGCCAACGATTTTTTCAACGCGTGCTGTTGAGTTGTTGACCGAGATGGAATACCGTGAGTAGCAAAAAAGAGAGAGAGAGAGAGAGAGAGATGGAATACCGTGCGCAATTGCATAAGCTTTGAGGGGTGAATACGCAAATGAGACCAAAGCTAAATTGCTCACCGCTCTTTTCTGTATTGCTCTATTTATACCCGCGCACGGCGCACCCGGTCCCTTCCTGGAGAAGGCAGCAACTGAAACACGCGCGCGACCACGGCTCGCGCTCCAACGCCCAGATCCCTCCCATTTCAGGAAAGAAAAGATTCGGGGATGGTGGTGAGCAAGAGCCAGCAGAATCCGGCGGAGGCGGCACCCATCCCGGCACGGAGCATCCCGAAGGAGGCGCGGCTACTGCTACACGAGCTGGCGGCGGCGTGGGAGGACGTGGCCGACTGCCGCGCGCTGGAGGTGGTGCCGCTCAAGGGCGCCATGACCAACGAGGTGTATCAGGCGCGGTGGGTAACCGAGACCGGTGACGGCAACGAGACGGGAAGCCGGGAGAGGGAGGCGAGGATGGTGCTCGTGAGGGTGTACGGAGAGGGCGTGGACCTGTTCTTCGATAGGGAGGACGAGGTGCGCACGTTCGAGTGCATGTCGCAGCACGGACACGGCCCACGCCTCCTCGGCCGCTTCCCCAGCGGCCGCATCGAAGAATTCATCCATGCCAGGGTGAGCATTAGCCTCTTATTTCTTTAATTGTTTCTTGTTCAATCCTTTCGTCTGCTTAGTAGCATCGTTCTCTTGTTGCCCTTCTTTTCAGTTAACCTTTCTCGAATTCTCTGTGAAAAAACTAAAAAGAGACTTTCTTTTCCGCTGTTGTTTAGAATCATTGCCAAATTTTGGAAGCGTAACATGGAAATGGGCTCACAAATTTGTTCGTTTACTTTAGAACCTCCACTTGACCACTTAGTTGATCGCTTCTCTAATAACATCAGAAGTGTTTGATTGTCTGCTTCATAAAGAACGACGGCGGTTTCTAAGTTTTAGCGAACATAGTTCATTACTTCTTGGACCAAGCAATTGCTTTCCTTGTTTTATGGACTATTTAAAGATGCAGCACGATATAAGTAAGGTACTGATGTGAAGTTGTTTTTCTTTGAAATGTTCCTCCCCTGATGATGTAAACGTGCACTATAGTATCACAAATTTCAACAGTTTGACCTTTGGAATCTTATTTTATTTTTTGAGAGGTTGGAATCTTATCCGAAAGCGACCATTTAAGACTTAACGCAATAACTTGGTATTAGTACGAGCATTTTTTTCCTTTTCTTCATTAATATTGAATCATATATTTTAATTTCTTTCTTATTTTACTTTGACAAAAAATATAGGAGTATAATAAATACTTGGTCGGTTGGCCCTGATTTGCAAGGCTGATAGGGTGCTGTTACATGTTTGCCATGTTGTCTAGTAGATACCTGGTAGCTGTAACAGTATGGTATGTATTATTATGAATATTTTTTTATAAATGAACATAGCATGTCGACAATTCACATTTTTTATACATGTGTGTTGCTTGCTTACTTGACGAACCAAGATTAGTTAGACCATTCAAGTGTTATGTCTATATTCTGAGGCAGAACTGAGTATAGATTGATTTAAGTATCACTCATTTGTTCCCCACTTCCTCGTAGAGTACTATTTTAAAATAAAGCATCACATTCTCTTTTACCGGTTCAAAAGATGGACAAAAGGTACACAGTGTTCATGAGATATGTTAATAGTATGAGGATCCTATCCTCTTAAATGTTAGGCAAGCTGATTTCATATTCCTTCCAGACACTGTCAGCAGCTGACCTACGTGATCCAGAGATTTCAGCTATTATAGCCTCCAAGTTGAGGGAATTTCACAACCTTGACATGCCAGGTTCAAAAGATGTGCTCATTTGGGAAAGATTAAGGTATCGCTGAACTTTTTTTTTGCCTAACATTTGTTCTGGAGTGGTACTGTAGCATGGTTTTTAAACCAAGCTGATTGCATGCCTACTTCCGTATTCTCTAGGAACTGGCTCAGAAGTGCCAAGAGTTTGTGCTCCTCTGATGAAGCCAAAGAGTTCTGCTTGGATAGCATGGAGAAGGAGATTGATGCATTGGAGAATGAATTTAATGGGGAATGCCAGTGCATAGGATTTTGTCATAATGATCTTCAGTATGGAAATATCATGATTGAGGAAGACACCAGAGTGCTTACCATCATTGTAAGTTTTTGTTGACAGACATTTTTTTCTTGTTCATTTAATTCTTTTGTTCTACATACATTCTGCATCTCTACATTGGTTTACGACACAAAAACTTGCTGTCATACTGTTGCTCAATGACTGAAGCTTTCTTTCCTTACTAATTTCCACGCTTCGAGTCTGTCGTATCTGTTTCTGAACTTGAAGCTCTGTTTTGGTCTTGCAAGTGACTATCCTATTTTCCTTTACTCTTTGAAATCTAGTACTTTTCTTACTTCAATAAAAACATGGACACATGCTGTTTCGATCTTAAATCGGTCCCTACGCCATTGCAGGACTACGAGTATGCAAGTTTTAACCCAGTCTCCTATGACATTGCAAACCATTTCTGTGAGATGGCAGCAGACTACCATTCAGAAATGCCGCATATACTAGACTATGATAAATATCCAGGTACAAATATGTTTAAAGCTATTGATTTCTGCAATATTACTTTTCTTTTTGCAGTCCTGATGATCCACTGTATTTGTTGATCCTTTTCCATCTATTCCTACTGCAACAGACATTGATGAGCGTAAGCGGTTTGTACAGACCTACCTAACCTCCTCAGGTGATCATACCTGTTTCGTCAACCTCTTTTTACCAGTTTTATTCATTAAAAAAATATCTTTACCATCATAACAAAACGACATTTCTGTGGTTCTACAATTTCTAGCAGGCAGGGAACCTGATACAGAGGAAATAGAAAATTTGATGAACAGCATCGAGAAATACACCCTTGCCAGCCACCTAGCTTGGGGCCTCTGGGGAATAATATCGGTGGGTTTTGCCCGTGCAATTTTTATCGCTTGTTCCCTATCTGTAAGCCTGAATACCGTCCCTGTTATCCATCTGAAACACCTGTATATGTTTGCTGCAGGACCATGTTAATGATATCGACTTCGACTACAAGGAATACGCGAGACAGAGGTTCCAGCAGTACTGGCTGAAGAAACCGGCAGTCCTGACTTCTCGAATTCCTGAATAGTTCCCAAACATGAGGAATCGGCGCTGATCCGGGCCCCGCTGCACATAGCTTGTCCAGTGTTGTTGATTGTGAGAGGGAGGTCAGGGCTTTGCTCGTTTGTCGATTCGGTCGTAGATAGTGTCCAGGCGACAGATGTTAATAAAACTCAGTTGTGCGGTGATATGATCAGTTCGTGTATAGTGCTTGTTTAGCTCCTAGTTCGAGTGCTTTTTATGTCTTCAGTAAATGTACACTTGTGTAATTTTGCTTGTTTTCCATATTCAAATGCTCAACACTACATCACGAAAAGGAATGGACTTTGATGAATAATTGGGACAACCAGATTATGTCAATTTTACATTGTAAAACGCATGCAGCCGTCGTTCATGAAATTACTTCACTGTACTGTACGACCATCAGTGACGAGACGTTTTGTGGGCCATTCTGGGCTGAAAAGTGAACCCAAAACCACTGTCTCCGCTTGCAATGCAGCCCGTGACAGCCCGTGAATAGAAGCGATTCGAGTCTGATCTTGTCCGACAGTCCGAACCGCCAAATGGCCCAACCCAAAGGTCCCAAACACAGCCCAACTACTGAACTGCAAGCCCTTTCCGGGCAACTCTTCCGCTGGCTTCTCTCTCCCCACCTCGCCGCCGCGCCACCGCCATTAGACCATTCGACCGCCCCCACCCCTCTGGCGCTTTGCCGGCGCAGGAGCCCTCCTCCCCAAGCGGTCAGCATAAGTTTGCTGCGCGTCACGCAGCTTCCCACTGACGCCACCGCTGCTCACCCGCGGTATTCGGTCTCCTCAGCGCCCCCTTCGGCCTTCCCCGTGCCTTCCTCCGCAGGGTGCCTTCTCTACGTATAGCTCCAGGACTGGGCGCCTCGTTCTGCACTGGGGGGCGGGAGTGATGGCCAACAGCGAGTATGAGTACGTGAAGCGGGAATTCGAGTTCGATCGCCGCCTCCCTCCCTCCAACTGGATCGTCGTCCGCATTGACGGCTGCCACTTCCACAGGTAACAGCTCTGGGAAGAACTAAGAAACTGATTCATGAATTGATTAATACGTAGTGATTAAACCTTCTGCAGGTTGTTGATGGATAGTCTATTTCTATCTTTTTTTTTTCTTTTTGCTTTGATTTGCACTCTCTATGCTATGCACTTCTTCCCTCAAGCGTGGTTACTACTGTGCAAAAAATTTCATTGGTCAGGTGGCCATGTCAATCAAGTCTCTTGCTTTGCTTAATCCATGTCAACCGACATTGATTAGAACATGGAGCAATTGACCTTTGTCGTTCTATCCACTAATTTAATTTTCTCTCTTTAGATTCTCGAAGATACATGCCTTTGAGAAACCAAACGATGAGAATGCACTGAGATTGATGAATGCCTGTGCCACTGCTATGCTTGAGAAATTCCCTGACATAGTCTTTGCTTATGGTGTTAGTGATGAGTACAGGTATGACATCGTCTCATTAAGATTATATTGAAAAATTTTATTAAATTTCTTGGCATCCATTGTAAAATGTAACACACTGTTTATTGCTTTGGCTAATTAAAAAATGCATATAAGATCTGCAATAGTAATTTCTCATGTTCATGTTTACTTTGCAGTTTTGTTTTCAGAGAGGAGACTGAATTTTATCACAGACGAGAGAGGTATCTGACTTTTCTTCTTGGAATGTTTGTGATGTTGATCTGTGCAAAATTGCTTCTCGTTTCTGACCTATGAGTGCCTGTTTGTGGTTTATGATATTAACTTAGTTATCAATTACTGCAGCAAAATTCTCTCATTATGTGTTTCCTACTTCACTTCTGTGTACGTAATGAAGTGGAAAGATTTCTTTCCTAACAAAGAATTGAAGGAGCCACCATATTTTGATGCGAGAGCTGTATGTTATCCAAATTTGAAGACCATTCGTGATTATTTGGCATGGAGGCAAGTAGACTGTAAGCTACTAGAACTGCAGTCAGAATTGTTTTGTACAACCAATGCAACTTCCTGTTTTATATTGTTCAGTATTATTGCACTGATATCCTACAAGGAACTCGTTGTTCGCATCATATTCTTAAACAAACTTTTACAAACTATGAAGCTCAAGTGGCATAAAAATATAATGATATTGTATGACTATATATCAAAATTTAAAATAGCACAATTAATGAACTGATATGTTGTCCTTTTTTGTTCGTTTCAGGTCATATAAATAATCAGTACAATACTTGCTTCTGGACGTTGGTCAAATCTGGAAAAAGTGAACAGGAGGCTCAACTATTGTTGAAGGTAGTATAAACTAAGCTTTGGATTCTTTCTTGTGGCATTTATATATGTGCATTGAATCCATCTTTTGTTCTTTTAGGGAACATTTTCAAAGGACAAGAATGATTTGCTTGCTCAGCAATTCCAAATGAACTATGATGATGAACCGGCCATGTTCCGCAAAGGATCCAGTGTTTATCGAGAGAAGGTAACGCTACAAAATATTCAAACATACAAAGCAGCTTCTTTATTACCCATTTTTTCTGATAAATATAGGTACAAACAATTGTCAAGATTGATGATTATGGGGACCCTGTAAAAAGAATACGACTGATACTTACAGTAGGGCATGTTGATATCATAGGATCCGAGTTTTGGCAGAATCATCAGCACATCCTTCGAGAAGGTTAGTTTCAGTTTTAGCATCCTTTCAACTCAAGGTCGAGCTATTAATATAAACAGGATTGACCTAACTGGTATGTTTGGGAAAAGGAAAATGTAGGCATGAGTTTGTGAAGAAGTTTGAGATCAACCACATGCTTCCACCTTGTAATTGGATTGTTGTGCGCATCAATGCCTGTCAATTTGATCAGTGAGGAACACCTTTTCTTTTGTTTATATTGTAGAAAGAATATTGGATTCTCTGTTGGAGACCTACTCTACTCTGCCTTATTTAACTGGCTGAATTCAATTCTTTCTCCAGATTCTCGACAACTCATTCATTTGACAGGCCAAATGATGCCACTGCTCTAAGGTTGATGAATGCATCTGCTTCTTTAGTGATGGAGCAGTACCCTGACATTGTCTTTGGCTATGGTTTTGGCAATGAGTACAGGTATATATTCATTAAATCAGTATACTTGTAGGGAAGAAAACAAAACATGTTATGAATGGCAGTTTCCATTCCCATTCTCATGTGCTGAATTTATCTGAAAGAAATATAGTATTCAGCAAGATAAAGAGAAACAAAAAGTGCTAGTGAACCATACAGCAGAGATGGAACTTTGAATATACATTTAATTCAAACGTTCTTTGTGGACAATCATTCATGTTTTTATTGGTATTCAGTGCAGACAGTCATTCTCATTTTATCGTTATTGCTGCAGCTTTGTATTCCATGAGAAGACTGAATTATATCAGAGACGGGAGAGGTAGTTATCATCATTATGCATTTGCGTGGTATTTGTGCTTTGAAATGGTCGATTTTTTTAATAAAATGATGTTGACTTATTTTGCAGCTTAATCCTTTCTTCCTGTTCGTCATATTTCACTTCTCTTTACATGACGAAATGGAAAGAGTTCTTTCCTCACAAGGAATTAATACAACCACCACGTTTTGGGGCAGAAGCTCTGTGTTATCCAAAGCTAAAAATCCTATGTGAATACTTGTCATGGAGACAAGCAGAGTGTAAATTATTCTTTCTGCAACATAAGTGTTACTTAACTCAGTTAAATCAAGTATATCATGTCTGCTTCCATTTTGTTCATCTCTACTGGCATGTATTAAGCTTCAAAGTTTGTATGGCTGTTGATATCCATGCCCCTTTTTTTCTTTAACAATAATCCTACTTCA
>BCLG01001463.1:23932-66873 GCA_001602295.1 Zoysia matrella | reverse complement strand
TAATCCTACTTCAGGACTTGGCTATATATGAATGAGCTTACTCATTACATCTGCTAAATTTCAGGTCACACTGGCAACCAGTACAACACATGTTTTTGGATGTTAGTAAAATCGGGAAAAAGTGAAAATGAAGCTCATGAGACATTGAAGGTTTTTTTCCTTTCATCATTTGTGCATTAAATATTTTTTTATTGTCTTGTTTACTTCCATGCTTATCCATGTCCTTTAACACTTCAGTTTTCTCCTCAGGGAACATTATCAAAAGATAAGAACGAGTTGCTTTTTCAGCAGTTTCAAATGAACTACAACAATGAACCTGCAATATTCCGAAAGGGTTCATGTGTTTACCGGCAAAAGGTATTTTCTTGCTGTTTTCTGAGAACCATTTCACCAGAAATATTATGTTCCATATACTGCTGCAGTCGTTCTAATATAGTAACATAGAGCATCAATATAGCTTGATCCATTCAGGAAAAAGTTTTGGGTTTGTGGCAAGTTCATACTTCATAAAGACTTGTAACTGGCAATGTACCACACCTAAACTTGAGACATGTTACTAACAAATAGATTGGCTTTTGTTACTCCAGTCCAACACTGCTCCAGTCAACTGTTTTGGCCCTACTAGAGCTAAAAATGATTTTTCAAAGTGCTTCCATTGCCATCTTCAGTGTCATTTACATGGGCATGTCGCATATATCTGCAGGTCGAAGAACCTGCTAGTGTGGAGAGAAGAGACAATGGCGTGACAATAGAACGGTGGGATGTGAAAGTGGACCACGTTGACATGGGATCTGGGTTCTGGCAAAAGCACCCATGGATTTTGTCGGTGAATGATTATAGCTAGGCTCTGGGTTTCAGTGGTTCACTTTTTAGTCCGTTTCTGAAGAGTGTTCCTAACAATATCAATTAAGCCAAAAAAAAAAAAACAGAGTGGTTGTCCTTCTAGATTTCCTGGAATATTCTGTTTATTTTATGTTGTTCAGTCCAGAAAACGCTGTTGCTTCTTCGTCAATCAGTCCTTTTTGGCATCCTCTTTATTTTGTAAACTGCAATCCATTTGCAAATATATCTGTTCTATTCGAAAATGGTAGTTCTGACAAATTGACATCAGAAATTGCCTGCCTCATATTCCAATGGTTATTATTTTAAGAGGGCTGAAAAAAGAAAAATAACTTTGCCCTAAAAATTGCAAAAAAAATGATCGATTAATTCACATAAAAAATTGCCTGCCTCATATGTGAAGCTATGTAAGCTAGTGCTGACAATCCATATCATGCAATTGAAACTCCTCTGACAGAATTGATCTAAGAATTGCCTGCCTCATATTCCAATGGTTTTTATTTCAAGAGTGCTAGAGCTCTTCATTCCTTGAAAAGGTTTAAGAGCTCTCTTCAATTTCCTATGGTGTAAAACTTAAGTCTCCACCATGTAGATGGCAGTCACAGGGCGGTGATCGGAAAATGTAAGTTCTGCCCTCTTGTAGGAAAGTAGCTCGATTCCCTTTCCGTATGAGAGAATACGGTCGCACCTACATAAGAAGGTGAAATTGTTTGCTTATTCTTATATAGTCAGTTCTGAATTTCAAATATCTAGAATGATTGAAGCTAGAGCGGATCATATATATGTGAACAAAATTGGATCTTCAGTAGGAAAAGCATACCATGAAGGTGTTCTTCGACCAGTTTTTGTCTCATCACTTACATACTTTTGTGAGTTGAACTCGTATTTGTATGTTGGGGGAAAGCTGATAAGCCCTTCAGCCCAACCATCAAATGTGCATCCTTTCCCTAGTTCTTTTTTCAGCTGCCAAAGAAGAAGCATGAGCTGGAAATTCTACAAAGATATTAGCAATGGCTGAGTCCTGCTTCCAGATTACCTGATCCTTCTCAAACAATCCATTCCAGTCTTGTTTGGAGATAAGTTCAAGTGTCCTTTCATATGATAAGCTGATCCGATAGTTTAGATCGCCTAACCATACGATCCTTCTGAAAACATTAAGCATGTATTACTAGTAAACATCAGGAAATTGCTGAATATAGGATATAGTGTCATCTTGAATTTGATATTCAGTGCAAGTATTTTTTTTTCATTGAAGGAAATTCAGTCAAACTCTGGAGCATAGCAAAAAATATTTGAAGACACTATGCATGAATGAACTCACTCATGGTCATGTATTCTCTGTGGCAGGCTTTGTCTAGGGACTGGGTTAAACACCGTTCCTTTATGAATTGCTTCAGCATGGGCGTTCCTCTTTAGTTCATCTCCATCTTTTTCACCAGCTGCCAGGTGGCAACATACAAAGCAAAAATAAGTCTGATGGATAGACATGCTAACTGATACTGATCCCTGAAGCATATTTGAAAAACAAATGTCAGTCCTGCTTTATTCCCCATATTACACAACAAGCAATCTAGCCATGATGGATAGAAAAAAAAGGAACTGCTGTAGTATGGTAACAAGTGAAATCACAAGGTCTTAAATTTCAACGAATCATAATCATGCTTTCGTTTAAAAAGAGAGTGATAAACTCATAAAAAAGGTCATTCTTGTCTTTTCAGCATGCTTGAAAGTGTGGTAGTATCAAAGCATGCATTTTTTAAAAAAAAAAATCCCGTTCTTGTTAGAAGAAATATTTTGGAACAATGCCAGTCGCTATGTGACATGATAGGAAGCGTTCTAACTTGATTATCTGTGTGAAAAATACAAGACAAGAACATATTATTTGGCACTTGCCTTGTTGCCAATATAGGGCGTATTACCAACGCCTAGAATTGATAATCTCAAAATCTGAATGTGCTTCTGTAGGCCTTCGTGAACCCATATTGAAAGATATATTCCCACCATTTGCTTGCTTACTATCTGTACAAAATGCGGTCTTTTGCTTTTAATTCTGTTATCAATGTTATAGTCAGAAGCTAAATCCAAGTACTGAAGATGGCGAGCTGAAACAGATGGTTTTGCACTGTCCTGAAGATGTCGAGTGAATATATCCAATGGCTGTTCAGGCCAAACCATTCCAAGCCGTTCTGAAAGACTGAGCACTTTGGTTGACTTCTTTTGGTTGTTTGACTCAACCAGATTATCTTTCTGTTCATCGGAGGCAGAATTGGTGTTTGTAGATGTGCCTAGCTCTATCAACGGATCAAGTTTCCCGTCCTCGTCATCGTCAGTCTCACTAAGGAATCCATTTTCCACCACGTGAGCATAATCTGATGTGTTATATCTTGATGGTGAAGAAGGAGCACTGCAGTATGTGAACCTTGATTTGTCTGGACATTTCTTGTTCAAAGTTTCACCAATGATATGCTCCCATACAGCAACTGGACTATTGTCTTCAGAGCCAATCATATAGCCAGCTTCTAGCGAAATAATCTCTTGGAACCTGAAAGGTGAGCATAATTTTCATGGTATAAATGAAAATAGTGCGTGCATGTGACAACCATATAAAATTTTAACAGTTAAAATTTTCCATGAGTAGTATTGGTATACTAGATAGTTCATTGCGCAGCAGTTCCATGTTAAATAGCTTGTTAAACAATAAAAAGAAGGTTCACGTTATTTATTGGTACTTATATTTATATTTTCAGAACTCAAACTATGGGTTTGTATTAAAAGTTAATTCAAGGACGATTTACCCAAGAACGTAAATATCAGCTGGCTCCTTTGTGTCCAGCCATTCCTGAATGTCCAGGTCTGTGGGTGGACATAGCCCGCCAACATTCCATGTTCCCACGCAGATCCTGCATATTGAAACCTGAAGATTAGCGGAAAGATCATTGGCTATGAAAAAAATCAAGTTTCAGATTAATATTTATTGAATATATTTTTGTTCATAAATTTCATACGAAATAACAGTATGAGCAATGAGCAGCAGAAATGCCATTTTTTTCAGTCCACAGAAATACGTGCTGCGAGGATAGATACTTTCAAAGAACTCTAGAGGGAACCGTATGTATACGGCGATACTGATACCTCAGTTCTTTAACATCCATGTGCTGAGAACGGAGGATTTCTGATGCCTGCCTCATAAGCCTGCGAGACACGGGCTTCGTTTGATTATCTGCAATGCAGAGTTAGATGTGCTAGCAGATATAGGACCGCATGCAAACTTGGAACACGTCTACCATTTCACCATCAACCCAAAGGAAAACAAAGCTCAATTTAGATTGCAGCACGGAGTTGAATTAGAACCCGATTTGCATCAAATTGAACGGGTTTCAAATCCTGACTAAACAACTAACAAGATGCTTCTCAGTAAGGTTCTGCCAAGAGATTCAAGACGAGCCGGCAGAAAAAGAATGCGGGATTCAAGGCGCCAGATCAGCCCAAACAGCTAGCAGACAAGCAGTAGCTTTCATGCTTTCATGGCAGCACGGCGACAGCCAATCAAGGACCAAGCTAAGCTTTCAGTAAAGAGATCAAACCAAACACCGGCAAATCAAGCAGCCTGCAAGATCGAAGAGCTGGAACTGAGTGAAGATCAGAAGAGTGCCAAGTAGTAACCTTCGTGGTCGGTCGTGTGCGGCGGTGGTTTCTGCGAGGAACCTGGCGGAGCGGCCATTGCTGCCCCCTGGTGATCTTGATGAGCTTGGATCGATGGCAGAAGCGAGGAGGAGAGGGAGGAGGAAGACGACGCCATGTGGGCGACCGCTCTGTCCCCGCCAAAACAAACAAGACGACGCACGATGACGGGGTGTGAAAGGTGATGATGGCCGCTTGGGCCGCTTAGCTAGACGAACATCCTCTTATATGAACAAAATTGGCTCTCTTTTTTTTTTATTAAAAAAGAAGGGTGGAAGCTGCTCAGTTCTTCGCTTAGGTGAAGTGGGTGAGTAAAGCACTGGTAATATAGATCGTTTGGTGTGACACGTTTTTTGGTAGAGAATTGACCGTTTGTTGCATATCTAATGAATTTAGTAGTGTATGATTGTGAATTTCTACAAGAAGCTCCAGTGGCCCCTGTGAGCAAGACAGAACAGGTCATCGATATGGGTGTAAACTAAGACCATATGTTACCCTCCAGACAGCTTCAAGTTTAAACTTGAAATAAAGAGATTTGGAAGGGAACCTTACGTGTACTTATTTACACCGCTAATCATCTACCTCCGCGCTGTTCTTTGCTAATCATCCTCACTAAGCACGCTACCATGATTGCATCACTATCTGCTAATACCAGGACCAAATCACCGAAAGTTGACAGGATTTTAGCACGTCTCCTCTTATTGTCTGTAAGATTACAAGATTCATTCCATGAACTGTACTGTAGATTGTAGAACACCTTTTTGGCATGTTTGAGCATCCTAATCGTCATCCTGTTTCTAATATTTTCTGTTTGAGTTTTTCGACATAATTATGCAACCAAAATGCATGTTTCTGTAAGCAAGCACGTGAAAGCTTGAGAGAAAACAGAGTATACAGGAACACCATGTCCAAACGTTGCAGAATGACACAGAAGACGAATGTTAAACATTTGTAGCGCCATGAGATCCAGATTCAGAATCACATTGCACTACATAAAATCATTTTCAGAATCCAAATTCAGGATTTGGGCCTACATGATATGACATGATAAAATTATCTTGTTTGAAATAACTGCGGAAAATATTTCCCACACCCCAACAGACATAAACGTCCAATAGCTTGTGTTTACCTTACGCCAAGAAGGCGGAATGCGTGCCCCTTATTCATAGAAAATTGTTGCAACCAACCATCGACGACGATAATGATGCAGTTTTCGCTTTGCAGATGGCCCAGTACTGATGATGATATTGACTGTGATAATTTACAAGATCATAAACTAGAATGCACTGGGATCTTGAAGATATCAGATGCCTCAACGTCACATCTTGTCATCGAGACAATTTCAACCACACATTTATCTTTCATCTCACTCACTGGAAAAAAAAAATTACACACGGCCTAGAAAGAACTTATTTTTCTCCTAACAGTATGAAAATAGGTATACAGAATTTGAGTGTGAGAAGTCTCAAATCAGCCCCAAGAAATTCTACTGGATGGTCTGGGCCTTTGGGGTTCGCAGGGTGGTTATGGAAACAGAGCCTCCCCTGGAACTGGATTCAACACACAGCAGTTCAATGCACCAGGATAAAAACCAAAGGAATCCATGTGACAGGACTATTGTATATGCTTTCGACATAAAAACGTGCACAACTTCATAAAACCAATACACTTGGACAATTTGGAAAAAGGCATCAGCATTACTACAGGCAAGCTGGCAGACAATAATGTGATTCACATTGGGCATTCAGACATTTTGACGATGTTCAGTTTGACTAAGCTGTATGAGTTTCGAAGGGTTTCCTGGGATGAAATGCAAGCAGAAAACAGGTCATATATCTCATCCTCAGACATCTGCAGTTCAAAAGAAGCATCTGTGCAACACAACAAAAATCTGTTCGCTAGATTATTCTGTTTTCAGATAGGCTTCTTGCAGGAAATAGCTCAGGTCAACAAAATAAAGATAAATCATGCACATTCATTCAAGCTCTTTTGTGAACAAGCCTAAGCCTGATTAGATGGTGTCTCCACTTCCGGAGCCGTTTGCTGACCTTCCAAAGCTGTGAGTCTCTTTTCAAGGACTTTGTAGCGAGCATCAGTAGAGTCATGGAGACCTTTTACCTGAGAATATGAAATCTACATGTCAGATGCTTACCTTCAAGATACAAACAGAATTATGTAAAGCGCAGTCGGATTTTAACATATGCAGAAGCATGGTGCAACTGAGCAGGATTTTAACTACACATTTAAAGAACTAAATCTTGCAGATCAGAAAGTATTGTTCTGCTAAAGGCACTCATGCAATGTAAAAACTAAAAAGGCTAGCAGTATTTATGATTTACGATGATTTCCTCAACTGAGCTTTTGGGAAAAATATTGGCACTGGCAAATGGAAACCATCAAGCTCCCTTAACGTAGGCGCACATGTGCACACATACATGGCAACAAAACAAAGCCATGAATATATGGAGAACTACATGATCATATACCCACAATCCCGTTATTGCGTACAGTACATCCAAATGTATTTTAACATGATTTAACTTTTATTCTAGCTGGCACACCCCTGTAATTGCTTACTACAAATCGATTGCAAGGTAGCAAGTTTCCCCATAGATCTAGGCGAAGCGCGAAGGAAGGAGCGGAGGAGAGAACGCAAACCTGGAGGGCCATGGAGTCGTGGGCGAGCTTGTAGTCCTTGTAGAGGAAGTAACCCCCTGCGGCGGCCGCCGCCGCCGCGCCGGTGAAGAAGGAGGCTAGCCTCACCCGCAGCATGAAGGCCATCCCGTTCCAGCCCTGCCGCCGTAACCTTGCAAGCAACCTTCGCCGCTTCCTTGTTCGCTCCTCCGCCTTTCGGGGATGCGAAGGCGTCGTGCTCGTGCCGGCTGCGTCGGACGCTGGTGGGTTGGGTTCTCCTCGACCTCTGGGCCTACGCAGGCCATCAAAGATCATCCAAGGCCAGGGCCAGCCATCAAAAATACTAATGGGCCTGTACATTCCTTGATTAATGGGCTTGCAGTTTGAGTCAGCCCAACTAAAAGAGCGCGAACAGAGAGGGGGAGGCGGGGAGGGAAGCATTGCTGCAGATAACGGCTGCCTGCCCACGAGCTCGCGCTGCCCCGCCCGTCATGCCGCCGCCCTCCCTCCTCTCCCTCCTCCCAGCCGCGTCCATCTCCCCGCCGAACCGTCGCTCCAAGCACCACAAGGTCCCTGCCGCGAGGCACCTCCTCTGCTCCCGGAGAGCTGTATCCCCCTCGCCGCTTCACGCCTCGCCCACCGCCGACAATGGCAGCGTTGGGACTGGAAACGAAGAGATCCATCTCCTCGAGAAGCCGTACCCGCCCGCCTCCGTCGAGGAGGATGCCGGGGACGAGTCGGAGCCCGAGCCTGGTCCGGTGCTGTCCGCGGAGGAAGCGGTCGCGCCCTTCCTCAAGTTCTTCCAGGTGAAGAGCACCGACGCCGACGACGAAGCGTTTACCATCTACGCCGAGAGGGGCGTGGAGAAGGATGCGGAGGATGCGTCGAGGAGAGATGGATTGTCCTCCTGCGGGCGTGGGGTCAGGTACTACGACCCCAAGGCCGGGGACTTTGTCGTCGGCGTCGTGGTCCGGAGTGACGGGAGGACGATCGACGTCGACATCGGCGCCGGTGGCGAACCAGACTGATGATGGCTAAGGAGGCGGTACCGGTATCTGGGGAGGAGTTCGAGTACCTGGCGTGCGACGTCGCGTCCGAGAGTGCGGGGGGAGTTCGCCGTGGACGGCCGGGTGGGTGTTGCTGTCAGGCAGGCCGGAGGCGGCAATGGCGATGATGAACCGACTGGTGGGAAGAACGTGAAGGAGAAAGGAGCGCAGGTGGTGGGCCTCCGCACCATCGTGTTCCCTGAGGTGCTCGGTCGACCTCTTGGCCGGCGGCCGTTGCTGTCCGCGCGCAGGCTCTACCGGCGCGTCGCGTGGCAGAGAGTAAGGCAGGTCCTCTAAAGCACTCCTCTCTACTGTTGCTGGAAATAATTGATGTGATAACTTGCCGCTAAATTGATTGTAGTCTGAAACTCAGCTATGACGAGTTAGAGCTGATGATATACCTTGCTCCAACATTGACAAAGTTGCAACAATTCAACAAACAATTTCCTGTTTAGATTCTTACTCCCTTTGTTTGGATTTAAATACCATTTTAACATTACAAATTTGTTCAACAATAGATATCATTCTCACTTCCCAAATACACATTTCTCTCTTGCAAATATCTCTCTCTCTCTCTCTCTCTTCTCTCCATGTTTTCTATGCAACACACCTTTTTCATATCTCCTTAATTCATGTGCCCAAAGTTAGAATGAGATTCAAATATGAACGTGTGAGCATGATGATAATTGAAAGAATTGGATACTAAAATTGTAGAAAAACAATTTATTACTCATAATGAATTCTATGGCTACTATACCTATGTAACATCTGAAATGGCGTAGCGTACTTGCAAGGTTGTCACACCTATTTTTTTCATCTGTACATCGAATTGCTTGAATGACATTTCCAAATGGTTTTCTTTTTTTTTTTTTTGGGAACAAATGTGTGCAAACAATTCTGATTTCATGATTGCATGCTTTGATGACAACTCCAATTACTACTCCTATCTCGATAAGAAATTTTGACCCAAGATTGAGAATCAATGACTGTATTTTCTTTCCTTTTTTATGTTGAAATGTTCATGTATATGACAGTTCCTGTATTCTAATGTCCAGATAAAACAGCTAAATATACCAATCAAGGTTAAAATTTTTGAATGGAATGCTGGTTGCTTGCTGTCTAGAATTGAGGTACTGTACAAGTTTAGTTTACTACTGTGCTTTGGTTGCACACTTTGGGTTTTCATCGCTGAGTTACATATCCATCCTCAGGGCTCCGGGCCTTCCTCCCTAAGCCTGAGATGATGAATAAACCACGAAATTTCACCGATCTAAAGAATAAAGTAAGTTCTTTGTCTTGTATACTCTGTAATACCTATTGTAATCCATATGGACAATTAAACTTCTAATCCCACATACTCTGTGGGACTTGGCATATCATCACGAGCAGTGTTTCAAACTCACTTTGAGCTTGGAAATGTATTGATTATGATATCTGAGTCAAATTATGTTAGATACACAGATTGGTCAGGAAATGCATGTCTACATAACAAGAATTGATGAAGGGACTAATGAACTGATAATTAGTGAGAAAGAAGCATGGGTAAGTTTCCAACAATGACTCTTTCTACCTATTATTTGACTCATTCTAATTGAATGTTTTTTATTAGATCTCTTTGAAAGTACAGAGTAAATTATCTTTATCATTATGCAATGCATTCAGCAAAATTTTAACTTATATGGGTGAACTTATTAGTTATTCGTTTCCAATTTTGCCATATTATTTTAAGCGGTGACATACTTTAGCGAAGGGACTCTCTTGCAAGGGACGGTCCGCAAGTTATTTCCATATGGTGCACAAATTAAGATCGGCGACACTAATAGAGGGTAATTTCACTAAGATCGTCCTTATATTTTACATATATGGAATGTCTTCATGTTTAGCTAAATCTCCATGTACCATTCGTCAGTCTTAATTGGTTGTGCTATAAATGCGGCATTGTTGACATTTCTTTACTGACCTAATTTCTACTGATCAGTTGCATCTCAATGCTGCGGGTTCACTAGACGACCTTAATTCATGCATATGTTTTTGACCTTTTGTTTGCTCAATAGGATATATGAAATCATTTATTAGTTTGTTCATTTATAACATGATGTAGCCCTCACATGCAGGGTTTTAGATATCGTTTAAACCGGTAAAACCGGTCGGGGCTGGTTTGACAAAAACTGCGAAAACCGGTCAAAAACTGTTTCAAATCGAAAAATCAAAATTTGAATGAATTGCTACAGTAAACCAGCCGGTTTTTTCTGGTTTATCGACCAGTTTCTTCGGTATTGTCGGTTTTCAGTTTCAAAATTTGAAACCCAGTTTCACCGGTTTACCGCTCGATTTTACGGTTTTCGATATTCTGAAAATTTTCAAATTTTCAAATTTTTTTAAAAATTTTTAAAATGAAAACCGATCGTCTGGTGAAACCGGACCGGACCGATTTCACCGAAAACTGTGAAAACCAACCGGTTTTGAACGGTTTTGTAAACCTTGTTTATATGTATGTGTTTTATTACATATTACAATGATATGCCGAGCTAACAAAGGCTCTCTGATCTGCTAGGATTTAGGGGCGACGATTTAGTTGGTTTACCTTATTATAGAGGTATCATAATTTATGTGCCATGTTTGTGTGCTGTGCATAAGTAGTTAGTATTAATATCAGTCATTTTTAGTTGTCATGTGATATGCATGTCTATCAGTTTTTGCCATCTCCAAGCTGCCAATTCTTTGATGGACTTTCAGTGGCCGGGTTTGAACTATTTTTTGTTTCTGTTATTACAAGTCAAACATTAACTGGGCAGATATAGCCTTAAAAACCATGGATATTGCTCCACTGCATTGGCATTTGACAAGTATCTGACTGTTGTACAAGTCCAAGGATTCTGTACTGCAAATTTACTGTGTCCTTTTGTGCAGCAGGTTGTTGCATATGTCAAACATAGCACATGGAGAATTGAAATCCGCTAGCGACGTGCTAGAAGTTGGCGAGAGAGTGAAGGCTCTTGTCATCAAATCAACGGTTCCAGACAGAATTGCTCTCAGGTCAACAGATTGAACTTCCAATGCCTATATATCACACCATTCATGTATACTAGTACAGCCGTAAAGCATAGCAAGACATTGCAAAATAAATCACCTGTTGTTTGTTGGGTTGTGCTCATTCTTCAGTGTTTCTGTTTGGATCTATGCAGCATTAAGCATCTGGAGGGCGAGCCCGGACTGTTTACCACTAACAAAGAGGTGAGAAGAGCTCAAAGAGTTCTCCAACGAGCATCAGATTGAACCGCCTTCAGTTATAGACGCGTTCCAGTGCTTGTGTGCGATTCATCACATGTTCATTGTTTACTTCCGCAGAAAGTGTTTTCTGAGGCAGAGGGTATGGCGCGAAGAGACCGGAAGCAGATGGCAGAGACACCTCCATCAAGCGAGGCGGAAGATCCCTGCAACACTTTTGTTCCATTGGACAACGAAGCTCGCTCGTATGCTAACTGGAAGTGGTTGAAGTTTAGCGAGTCTGATGAAGTACAAACCGGAAAATCTAATCCTGAATCCTGATTGTCTTACAGGAAGTAGTATACTATTTTTTAGTCAATTCAGTAACCCGTCTTCATCCTTACGAATGCCAGCTCTGATGAAAGTCGAACCTGCTCCGCTACCGCCGCCCCTTTCAGTGCCGCCGGCGAAAGCACCCTCCCAAATTCCCAATATTTTGCAGATCCGTGGGGCACGGGCGCCATTCTCCGATTCTCGCATCACGGCGCGCTTGGTCCAAATGTCTGATGCGATCATGCGAACCGCTCATCTTCTCTGCCAAAAGCTAGGCTTCTCTCCACGACTCCATCTCCACCCTAGCGGACTCGTCAACCACCTGAGCTGTTACTTGGTTCCGAGCATCGCCGTGCATCTGAAGTTTGTGAACGCGTCATGATTCAAACAAACACAGGGCCCCGTCGCTCAAACTCCAAAGCCGCAACCAAAGTCCATTCGCCATTACAGATGCGCTCCACCAACTCGAAACTACCCGTCGTGTCAACGAACTGTCAACAGCAGACAACATGGCCTCGTGTCTCCCCTTTACTCGATCCTGTCACCGGACGAAGAAAATGATGGCTCAACTCCAAGGAAGCCTAGCACGGCCAATTTGGAGCTCGTCATAGAGTTTTATCGACCTGTCCCTTGTAGATCTAGTCGTGTATACGCACCGGATAATACTCTTTGTGGTTAGCTTTAAAAAGCGTCGAAAGTGAGATCCTAACTCATCTTTTGCTGTAGAATGCATGGTAGCCTTTTGTACTAGCTCCACGAGATTCTTCATCATCCCTCAAATTACATTACCCAAGCTTCACTTCCTTCTTTGTACACGACGGATAGACCACGTTCATCGCTCAGAATTCTCAGACGCCGTTTACTGCATCCAGACATTTCTCATCCTGGTGGAGCCAAAAACATGTCACAGGAAAGAGTCGTTTGCTCCGGGCGAACAATGGCGTGCACACTCAGCTTTGGTCCCTTTCCTTCCTTTCAAGCTGGCTACGCCCTCTTTTTCTGTGATAATTGACCTTCTTTCGCGAATGATTCTCCATTGTCCTTCTTGATGCCCTATGAATCCTCCCTTTGGGATTCGTGATGCATGTGCCATTCCGTCGGCAGGATTGATCTTCTCTGTACGACTGTACTCAGCCACTCGTTCACGGTCCAGATCCCATCGAACGGGGTCTCGAGTCTCGGCGCCCCTGCCAACCGTCGGGCTTCGCGACACCCTGATCCGTTTGGAGGGACCGACGCTTGTGGCGGGTGGCCGTCCAGGACATCGCTCGGTGCACGGAAACCTCCAGCGCGGGATCGTGTCCGTTGCAAGAAAGAAAGCGTGAATCCAATCTGAAGCTGTCCCTGTCGTCCTCCTCGTTCGTCCGTGTGCCGTGCCGACAACCGGAACAGGATTCTCTCTCGACGAGCAGGTGACGGACGAAAGTCACGAAACGCTCGCGTATCAGTGCCACATGCCGCGGTGGCGTGCGGGTGCGGGCGCCATGGATGGCATGCCGACAGCCAGATGCGGGCGAGGCGCGCGCGTGACCTGGGAGCGGCGCACGCGCGTGACGTCGGGCGATTCCGCAAGCTCTGGCAGTTGGCACCACGTCCGCGCCCGTCTCCGTGCCGTAGCCGGGACGCAGCCCGTTCCCGGTGTCGTCGTCCGCGGCTCCGGGCCGCGCTGCCACAGATCACGCGCGCGCGTCCGCCCGCCTCCCGTCAGTCCCCTACCCACACCACGTGATCCACCCAAAAGGCAACCGCGTTCCGGCGAAACCCCAACCCGAGATCAGAGAGGATGCGAACCCTCCACCTCGGTGATGGGAGCGTTACAGCTAGCTTTGGCACGAATTCAGGTTTCTCTTTGGTGAATCGTGATCGATCATTCACAAGTCGCGGACCGCCATCACGTTTCACAGCCTGAGAGAGCACCGGTACCATCTGATGGGCCAGTTGGATTCGATGGAGGCAGGCGTTTGCTTCTGCATGCGTCGAGGGATCGATCGACACATATCATAACGATGCAATTAGCGATGCGGTCCGGGTTGGATTCCACGACGCGGAGAGTTTGGTTGAACCGGTTTGGCCTGATTGATTAGGACTTAATTACTTTGCTTGCTTTTCATTAGGGGACAATTCCACCTCAGAGAAAGACCAGTTGCATTAAGGCTCTATTTAGAATGGAGAAAATTTTCTGTTTTTGTATTTTTTTTTGAAATTAAATTAATTTCTATAAATTTTTTGCAGAATTTATATATCTAAGTATGACAGCTCAAAGAAGACACGGCTTGCCATATCAATGCACTCAATTTGACAGAAACGCCGCACCAATCTGGGCTGTGTTGTGCTGGTATTTCCTAGATTGTCCTCTTTCATCCAGTCATCCACACGATAGTATTTGGAATTTTGGTTGCGGTTTTGCTAACAGCCGCACATGAGATTGAGCCGAGACGACGCCAATGATTCGCTTTCGCGGCGCCTGCTCTGGAAAAAAGGAGACGGGCATCATGGACCGCAGCCCCGCGGTGGGCGAACCCGGTTCCAGTCCATCATTTCAAACTCTCTTTTTTCAAAAAAAAAAAAGGAAAACCATTTCAAAATTTGAAACATAACCATTGTCAGAGGAGCCGTTTAAGACGTTTATGACAACATGTCGTGGGCCGGCGCTCCTAATCCTCTTCTTGCGGTTGCAGTTTGGCCCCACGAGTATGTGTACCCATCGAACGGTACACGACGACGCGCTCGATGTGGCATCGGACGCTGACGTCTGGTCCACCACCGAATCCAGGACCGGTCCACGCGCCCCTGCGGGTGGGGACGGGTCGACAGCTAGCCGGTAAGAAAAGACGAGGCTGCCAACTTTTCCCATGCAAAAAGGATTCATCGCTACAACTGTCCTGCATCTCTCTGACATGGGGTCCATTTTAGCCTTGGCCCCGCGCTCCGTAGCGAACTTTTCGGCTTTCCCCCATAAACGTAGCAGTAAATTCAGCACCTCAGCCCCACCGACGTGCGTGCCGCATGACGTATAGCACTGAGGACCCACTTGTCATGCATATCTCCACCTGAGGCCGTCGTGGATGTGCCCCACGCGTCAGTGGCGGTAACCGCACGTCACCTGGGAGCGATGGGTAACCGTACCGCATGCGCGGGCAAGGGAAGCCGGAAGCGGTTCCACTGCGTGGTGGGCCCGGAAAGCTCACTCCGTCTCACACACTCTCCAGTGAATCCCTTTTTTCCTGTTTCCTTTTCCTCTTGGGCGCGGCTCGTTTCTTCCTTCCACTCGCCGTCTGCTCCGCTCTCTGAGCGGCGCACTCCCAGCCAACGCCACCAGTGGCCTGCTCCCACATTGCCGTTTTCTCTCTCTCTCTCTCTCTCTGGAATGGATGCGTAGCGGGGAGGGAGGAGAGAGAGGGAGCTAGGGTTTTGCGCCGCCGCCTTCTCCTGCTCGTCTTCCTCCGGTGAGTGACGCTTCTTCAGATCCGGCGACCGCTCCGGCCTAGATCCGTGCCGTTTGATGGTGTCAGTCGCGCTGTTTCGCGCTGGTCTGTGACGGGTCGGGTGTTCTGCCGCTTGCTTTGCGCGAGTTCGCGGGGCGGTGCTTGAAGCGCCGGTTTTGTTTTCCCTTCAGTTATTTTACGGGGTTTAAACCTGTTGTGAGGATTGTTTTCTCTGGGGGATTAGAAAAAACCCGGCCTTTGGCTGCTTGCTTCACTTCTGTCGTGGTTACAGAAGATGAAGTTTCATTGTGGTGTAGATCTTTGTGCTTATGTCTGCTTCTGTTGCAGGCTCCGGACCCTCCGGTAGGCGGCGGTTAAAGCTCCAATGGGGAAGTCTCCCGCGAAGTGGATCAAGTCGGTGCTTTTTGGGAAGAAGTCATCGTCGAAGTCCGGCTCCACTAGTACCAAGGATTTATCAGTACGTGACTCATCTTTGTATATAATTCAAATTGTTGCTGAGGGTTTAATTATCTCTATGTAGAATCATTAGAAGTGGCAGCAGTGGTGAGATATAGAACTGGAGATCTGTTCTTCAGTTGACGCCTCTAATTCCCATGTGCAGAAGGGCGCGAGTAACAAAGGGTATGCGGCTGTTGGGAAGGATCCTGCATTTTCCGAGAGCTCTCCTGTGATTTCGGAGCCGGTGCTTGTTAGCTCCCACAACAATGAGACCGTGCCTGAGGTGACAAAGGGTGAGAATTCCAATTCGCAAGGTGAAGTTGAAGTGAGGGATGTAAGTCATGATCTGGAGAACCAGGGTACTGCCTGTTCTACTGCATCAAATGAGGCCAAGAGGTTGACGGAAGAACAAGCAGCTGTGAAGGCACAAGCTGCCTTCCGGGGTTACCTGGTAATGCACTAATGTTTCTGTTTTCTTTTTTATCTTGTTTAGTTTGATTTAAATCTGTGTTGTCTAGTTGTGCCATGTTTATAAGGCTGTGTTATGCAATCTGTTTGTGTCACGTTCCAAGGTTATGTAGTATAGTACAAAGTGTCATATGGAGTATAGGTTTGATTGTTTGAATATGGTCGAGCAAATGAAAAGTATTGTGTTGCACAACTGTAATATTCATGCTGTCACTGTTACTTACTTATAATGCTGGATATGCACAGAATCATTTTTTCCTTCACTTTTGTAATATTATTATCTCTAACTATTCTTTTTATAGAAACTCAATTTATGTTGCTTTAATGTGGTGCCAATTGTATCATGGTGTTGGTACAGGCACGCCGTGCATTCCGCGCTCTGAAAGGAATCATAAGACTTCAGGCGCTCATTCGAGGGCATCTTGTAAGGAGGCAAGCTGTTTCAAGTCTCCATGCAACATGGCTGATTGTCAAGTTTCAAGCCCTGTTACGTGGAAGAATTGTTAGACTTTCTCACGTGTCCATGCAAGCCAATTTGAAACTTGGCCAACAGAACTTTGGGGTACTTTCCTTACTATCCTTGTTTGATCAACACTGAGAAATATAGATGTTTTGCAGGACCATCCATCTTTTTGGCACTTACTTTATGTTTTAAAAATAATTATGAAATTTCTTATAGGGTGCTAAACCGGATGCATGGAAGGAGAAGTTATCTTCGAATGCGTTTGCTCGTAAGGTATAATTATCAGCACATATATTTGTACATAGGGCTTGAATATATGTTTCGTACTTACTAATTAAAGCTTTATGCTAATTCCATGTATTTGGTGTGCCTAGCTTCTATCTTCACCAATCTTGGTTGAAGCTCTTCACTTTCAGTACGATGAGATGGATCCTAATTCAGCCTTCAACTGGTTGGAGAGATGGACTATAAGTCGTGTCTGGAAGCCCATTTCCCAACCAAAAAGAGCTGGTGTTGATGCTAAACCACATATTAAAAAGGCCAGCTATGCGATGGAAACAGAGTCAGCTAAGTTAAAACGCAATGCTCGGAAGAGCTCTGCTATGCCAGCTGAGCCTTCTCAGACAAACACAGTAACTGAAACTGAAAAGGCTGAAAAGACGGAAAAGACAAAAAGGAATCCAAGGAAATTCACTAGTGCCCCTGCTGATCCTGTGCCTGATGCTCAGTTGACTGAACTTGAGAAGGTTAAACGCAGTTTGAGGAAAGTTACTAATTCCATGGCTGAAACCTCGAAGACATCTAGTACGGCAACACAGATCCACGAAACACAAGATGTTCATTGTGAAAGACCATTAAGAAATTCACAGCAAGTTCAAACTCACCTGGAGAGTCAAGAGCCTCAGAATGGCAATCTTTCAGATAATGCAAAGCTCGATACTACAGTATCTGATCTCCAGCCTGATGCAGAAATTGTCTCACATCCAGTGACAGATGAAGTTAATGAACCAGCTATTGTTGCTCCAGCAGCTGAAATTATGCCACTTCAAGACATCAACAGTGAAGAAAATACTTTAGTGAATGATATGGAACAGAGATCAAAAGAAGAACCGCTCTCTACTGAAAGCCTTAAAAGCAGCAAGAGGAGGTCATCACTCACAGCTAAGGCAGAATATCCAGAAAATGGCTCCAAAAATTCTCCAGCCCTGCCCAGCTACATGGCTGCAACAAAATCTGCAAAGGCAAAACTGCGAGGGCAGATTTCACCAAGACTTAGCTCTGATTCGGCAGAGAAAAATGGCTTCACTCGCCGTCACTCCCTCCCTTCCTCTGCTAGTGGTAAGATGACCTCGCAGTCTCCACGTCCCCAAAAGCCAATCCATGCTAGTGGCAAAGATGCAGTGAAAAGCGATAAGTCGATGATATCATCTAGAGATGCGAGTGGTAAGTAGTAAAACCGTATCATCTTATACTTTGTTTCTGTTCTCTCTTGATTATCTGCTCACCTTATACTTAATTTCTGTCCTCTTGAATATATGCAGAGAGACCACTGAAAGCTGAGTGGAGACGCTGAAGAGGTCCTATAAAGCCCAAATATTCCATTTGATTAGTGCAGTTTCAGTGGATGGTGTCTGCAGTTTGCCCCGACTGTTTTGTTTGTGATGTAGAAAAATGTTCTCATCTGTGAGGATGGACCCGGCTTTATTATGGTGAATCTGGTGTGAGTTTGACTTATTTATAGGGTTTTATTATATGCTGCCTTTATTATGTATAGCTGAAGTGTCTTCCTGTTTGTTTTTGATCCCCCCACCCAGAGATGAAACACCCTCCCGCTTGTTAAGAGAGCTGATGATGTTAGACGGAACCTGGATTGAGTTGAACAATCTTATCCGATTTGGTGACCTGTGACATTTCTGATGCATTCTTTTGTGTTGCCGTTTTCTCATGGCTTGCCTTAATGCCTTGCTCGAGCACGAGTGTGTTTTGAGTATGGTTTGCATTGTTTGCTCGGTGCTGTGACCCCTGCCGTGGGAAACTGTCCGAATGTCTGTCTGCATCCGCGTGGATAAATAACCAAGCTGTATAAAGTATGCTCGATGTGATTAAGCTATAATGTAAAAGAACTGGATGGGCGTAGAAATGCATGCACCTGCAAGATTCGGACCATTTTGGCAGAGGTTCTCTATGACCAGTGTTTCTATGATCGAAAATTATTTCATAAAATCAGTTAAGAATTCATTATTCTGAGAATTAGCGTTTGATACAAGTCATACAACTTTCCTAATTTGGCTGAGAAGTGTTTTGAGAAAAAGTTGAGCCAGGAGTGTTTGGAGAAAAAAAGTTGGGCCAGGATTGCGGACGCGACTGAGCAGTATCAGGTTTGCAGACGCCAAGGCGCACCCGGTGGGCTGTACAAGGGCCGAAATGTCACAGTGGGCCGCCTGTTGTGTTTGGCAGGCCCAAAATCTAAGAAACCGTTCGTTCCTACTCCGTCTGTTTGACCAGATATAGATTTAGACCCGTTGTAACGGAAGCTAAAGCCCTCCAAATGGATTTCACATAAATTATATAGTATTTCACAGAAAATAATTTAATTTTATAAAAAAAATATAGAAAACCTGTTCCAAACGGTTTTTTTTTAGTTTCCTTCCTTTGAAATAATCTCAAGCTCTGGCCTTTGGTAAAGAGTAAAACTTAGTTCTGAACACCACCATCAATTTTTTTTAGATGTTATGATATTTGAGAAGTATTGAAGATATTCACCTTTTAAATTAATCTCAGCCGTCGATTTTTAAAAATTAGTATCGAACTTATTATTTTTTAATCAGATCTATTATTTTAATAACTTTGATTAAATACTTACCTATTTTTAATCGTCAGATCTGCTATGACTGTAATTAATTTCAAGCATTATAATATTTCTCATTCTCTCAATTTTTTTAACCCAACACCACCATCTTTTTGCGCAAGCAGAGAAGAGAATGAAACCGAGCACCCACCAACCCGGTCTGCTAGAACGCGACCCGCGCCAACAGGACATGAGGAAAGCCGAAAAGAGAATATTTCTCGACGCTTCTTTCTCCTCAAGAAAACGTCGCCGCGCGCCAGCGATGAGGATGAGCACACACCCCCCGCCCCGGGACCGAATCCGGCCCATCCAAATCGCATCGTGCGGAGCGCGGCACGGCCATCTCCGGGCGCCAATAAATAGCGCCGTCCTCCCGGGCAGTTCCACCACCCGCCCCAAAATCCCCCTAGGCATTTCCGCCGCCCCTCGCCGCCGGCGCCGTCTCCTCCTTCTCCGCCGCAAGCCATGGCCGCCGCCGCCGCACCCGCTGGTCCTGGGCTCTACTCCGAGATCGGGAAGAAGGCCAGAGGTTGGTGCTCCGCCCTCTCGCTTCGGTGGTGGATTCGAGGGCTCGCTTCTGCTGGGTGTGGGGCTCGTTTTCTCTCTGCTGGACTGAGAGCCACTGAGTTGCTAACGCTGCTTCGGCGCTGCTGCCCGTTTTGCAGATCTCCTGTACAAGGACTACCACACGGACCAGAAGTTCACGTTCACCACCTACACTGCCAACGGGACTGTAAGTCCTCGCTTCGTGCCCTTGCCGCGTACCATTGCGAAGTCGCCATGATTGTTTGCGCTGGTTTAAATTGATTTTAGTATGTTCTTGTTGGTGATGTGCTATTGTGCTGGACAGTGGGTTGCGTTTTAGTAGGCCTGTTGGATCCAGTTGCAACTGTCTGTGTGTTCTCGTTTACTACTTTCCAAGGCTAGATAGATTTATGGGAGCCGTGGAATATGTCGTTATTGTATTTATATTTTGTGCTAGCTGCTAGCTATGTTGACTGACATGGGCGGTTGAATATCCTGGTCTGTGTGAAATATAGGATTAGTGCTTGCTTGGTTTGCTCAGACTTCTTATACCCCTCTAGTGAATTTGTCCTTCGATTTTCTCACTGGTTCAGAGGTTATGATCTCTATGAATGATGTCGTACTTATAAGTGTTTGTTTTATTCTTATTCCACTCCACTGATTTTGTCGAATGATTTCCTAACCCGTAAGTGTTACGATCTGTACAGAACCCACAAAAAAAAAGGTTGCTAGTGCTGAGTAGACTTTTAGAAAGTGATTATGGCACAGCTATTGTCATTTTGATTATGAACGTGCTGTTGGGTGACATTTTTGTTAATTTATGTGGATAGCAATTTGCCCATAGGCATGTGGGGCCATTCTTATCTGAATTCACATTTCACTATCACTGTTTTTAGTTCAATGGACACATTGTGGATCACATGCAAGTGGGCTGTAATTTGTTGATTAAATCACATAATCAGCAAGTATCTGGTTTCATGGGCACTAATTTCTTATTCTATCTGTCTTTGCTCCCATCACCTGAATATGAGTTTTATGTGCCTTCGCAATGACTTGTTGCATAGATAGCATTACCATCTATATGTATCTGTTGTTTGCTTTCTGTCTGTTTTTACATTTATAGTTATTGTTGGTCATGCGAGTCTGGTATGCTTGATGAAAGATATAACTATTAAGTACTCCTATTTCTATCTTACCTTGGAGGGTGTTATACTGAATACTATTTTGGTTATGGTCGCGTCTGTCTTTTGTAGGCCATTACTGCTGCAGGCACGAGGAAAGATGAAGCTCTCTTTAGTGAAGTACAGACTCAGCTGAAGAAAGAGAACTTGACGGTGGATGTGAAAGCAACTTCAGACTCAAATGCAAGTTCAAACATTGATTAATTTGTCTATTACATTGTCTTGCCCTATTTACACTTCCCGAAACAGTTCCCTCCATTTTTCAGTAACTCATTAATTTGCATTTTTACCAGGTGACAACTACATTCACAGTTCATGATCTTGGCACACCTGGCTTGAAGGCAATTTTATGCATTCCTTTCCCATACCAGAAATCTGCAAAGGTATGTATTCTCTTTTTCTAGCAACAGCAGATTTAGTTTCTCAAATCCACTCCTTATGAACCCACTCTGTGTTTTCAGGCTGAACTCCAGTACCTGCACCATCATGCTGGTATCACTGCCATTGTTGGCCTGAATGCAAGCCCGGCCATCAACCTTTCAGGTGCATTTGGAACCAAGGTGGTTGCCATTGGTGCTGACGCCGCATATGAGACTTCAACTGGGGAGTTCACCAAGTACAATGCTGGACTGAGTTACAGCAGTGGTGATGACTTCGTTGCTGCCGTGAATCTGTGAGTGGTTCCTACCAATGTGTTTCCTGTTTGTAACTGTTAGGGAAGATGTTGTGGCATATTGTGGACGCCACAACACCCAACCCAATAGCGGCAGCCAGTTAGTTAGGGTTTGTTAGCTTAAAGATTAGGTTGTTTAGAGTTTGTTAGTTAAAAATTATGTTGTTTAGGGTTTGTTTTAGTTGGTTTAGGGTTTGTTTAGCCCTGCTGTCTGTATAAGACAGGCAGGAGATCCATTGAAGGGGAAGCAAAAAAGAAGTTGATCTTTTCACGGAGGGAAGATTACCTTCAGCTGTAGCCGTGGTCGAAAACGTGTCTCAGCCCGATGGATCCTCTGCCACAACAATTGTTATTCAGAGACCAGCACTGACGCATCACCTCAATGGCCGGCGCCATTGATCTTGTGGCCACCACCACAACATCTTCAAAGCTCGATCTCCTCTTCGCCATGATGGAGAACATCTGTCGGGAGGCGAGTTTCGCACAGTGCGAGTGAGGACATGAACATTACAGCGATAGAGATGGGTCAGATCACGCTGCCACATGTAGTGCCATCCCCGGCCAACATGGAGGTGCAAGGCATCAGACACGAAGACAGAAATCGTCGTGGCTATGGTGTCGCCTCCAATAATCAGCACCATCACCGTTCCAGACGTCTCTCCAACCATCAGGGCCGATCTGTGCAAATCGATCCCAGATGTCCCCATCAAGACGTCAGCGCCATCTGCACTTGCAGTTCTTCCCACACAGGCGATGTCACAAGGCAGCAGATCTGATTCTCTTGTGGCCAGGCAATCATCGTCTTTGTTCTCCAGTGAGTGCTCAGTACCGACTTATGGACTAGGTCAGCCCTCCATAAGCGCTGCTGAGGAGGTTCTGTGGGCTGACAGCTCATTTCTTGGACGTTTACAGCCCTGGCCTGGATGGTTTCCATTGGTTAGGATTAAGTTCTCAAGCCGAGATGTAAAAGGCTTAATTAGTGTCACAGCTCGAGGACGAGCTGTCTTTGGGGGAGGGGAGTAGTGTTGTGGCGTATCGTGGACGCCACAACACCCAGCCCAGTAGCGGCAGCCAGTTAGTTAGGCTTTGTTAGCTTAAAGATTATGTTGTTTAAAGTTTGTTAGTTAAAGATTAGGTTGTTTAAAGTTTGTTTTAGTCGGTTTAGAGTTTGTTTAGCTCTGCTGTCTATATAAGGCAGGCAAGAGATTCATTGGGGGGAAGCAGAAAAGAAGTTGATATTTTCATCGAGAAGATTACCTTCAGCTGTAGCCGTGGTCAGGAACGTGTCCCAGCCCGGCGGTGGATCCTCTACCACAACAGAAGCATAATATTTTTTGAGTTTAAACTTTGAGGTGCATGCCTGATAATCTGTGCTAAGATGATTTTGCATATCAGGAACAACAAGGGGGACTGCCTCACTGTGTCCTACTTCCACAAGGTCAATCCATCCACATCTGTTGGAGGAGAGCTGGCTCACAGCTTCTCAAGCAACGAGAACACCCTCACCTTCGGGACACAGCATTCCCTGGACCCTCTCACCTCGGTGAAGGCGCGCTTAAACAACCACGGCATGGCAAGTGCCCTCGTCCAGCATGAGTGGAGGCCGAAGTCATTCGTCACTGTCTCCTCAGAGGTCGACACCAAGGCCATTGAGAAGAGCGCCAAGGTTGGGCTCTCCCTGGTCCTCAAGCCTTGAGTGCGCTAGATTTGTTTTTAGGATGCTAGCTTTTAATTTCATGAGCTGAAGTCCAGTCAGCAAGCTTGGACTAAACTTGTAAGCTCAAGTGCTCAGCTTTTGTGACGGGGCATCTCAATCCCCCAAACTTTAAAATGGTTGCCTCTGTTGTAGACAACCTGGGATTTATTTTGCCTGTCAATTCATACTTCCTACCACTTTTGCCATTCTCGTGCTTCTTGATGGGAAATTATGTTCTGAAATCTAGTGCTAAGTTGTTATTCAATTCTCTGATAATTTGACGTGGCAAAGGTAGATTGCTGGCTAGTGACTACCAGAAGTATGGAGCGTGTGGAAACCCGCAGTAGGAAGTTGGAGATTAGTTACAGCCTCCATCAGAATTTTACAATGAACTAAGGCAAAGACGACACGTCGTTGCCCAAACCATTCCAATTCGCCGCTCTCTCGCCATAGTCGTAGCACGCGATCTCCCCACGAAATGCACTCCGAGCGCCGCCGCAGCCTGACGAGAACAGATCGCACATATCCGGATCCGGACCGTCCGCCTGGAGAAAGTTGTGGTACTCGTATCCTTCTCCTGCATGGACACCAGCCTCCCTCTCCCTGCCACCCCGCGCCGCCTCTTCCGCGTCGGAGTTCTTCTCGACCAGCTGCCGGAACATGGACGACTTCAGCAGGAGGCTGAGCGCCGTCGACGAGCCTCGTTTCCTCATGCCGCCGCCGCCGGCGGGAGAGATCACGGAGGCCTCCTGGCTGCCACTGCTGCTTCCCAGCGGCGCAGCGTGATCTAGTAAGAAATACGGATTGCCTCCTGGCAGCATCTGGGGTTCGGGTGGGAGGAGCTGCTCGGCCGGCGGGGCTGCTTGCATCACGAGAGCTTCGGGGTTGAAGGTGACCGGAGCGCTTGGCTTCAACCATGTGATGTATGATCGCAGGTCGAAGTTGGTGACGGCGTTCACGCCTTTGTACTCTATCGCAGCGATGTCGTACGCGCGCGCAGCCTCCTCTTGGGTGCCTAGTTACAAGGTGCCGGTGATGTTCATTAGGATCTGAACTCTGTACCGCCATGACAAATTCGAAGAGAAAAATCGTTGGTGCACTCACTGTAGGTTCCCAGATAGAGATACTTGTTTCCGAAAACCCTCCCGATTCTCGCCTCCCATCTTCCATTTTGATGGTGCCTGAAATGTTTGTGCATTGTTTTGAATGTTCAGTATACAACTTTAATACTGTTTGGATTGTTCTTTGAGATTTCGAAAGCATTTTCTGCCAAAATATATATACTCCTACCTGGCAACCCCACGATACTTGGACACGCCTCTAGAAAAGCCACTGCTCTTCCTGTCATCGGAATGGACAATTGTTATTTTCATCTTTCGAAAAAAGCAGCTCTTATTTTCTCGAAGTGAGGATAAGACGTGCTGTACCTCCTCAATGATGCAAGGTACTCTTCCTTCGTGAGGTTCTCCATTATCTTCAGCTCGTTTTCATAGTCCGCAACCTGAATCATCCATGATTGCTGTTTCAGACCGAACCAGCTTGTCATTCAAATAGAGTGCAGTAAAGCTGTTGCAAGGTTGTACCGGGAAGTTCGTGTAGGTGGTCGGTCCCCAGTACTTGAGAGCAGCCAGATCGTAGGCCCTCGCGGCTGCCTCCTCCTCGTCGTATGCTCCCAGATAGACTGTTACGTAGTATGAAACAACATATATCCAGCATTCATCATCTCAAGTTCAGAACTCTATAGTTCAGCTGCGAAAACCATGGTCAGACTCAGATCACTTACCCTGCTTGCCCTTCTTCCTCTGTGTCGGATTCCAGGAGTTCTTGTCCCACAGGTGCGCTTCGAAACGGCCTGTCCATCTATGCCTGCATTTCAATTTTCAACATGCGTATCACAAGAATTATGCAGCCAGATTTGAAGAAGAAGCTTATGTATGTTCAGAGATCATGTGACCTGCTAACTCCGCGGAACCTGGAGCTCCTCTTCACAGTGACGCTCGGCACCGGCTTGCCGATGCCGCTGCCGTTGGCACCGCCACCGATCGGCGCGAGCAACGCCGGCTCCCGTTTCCGCCTCCTCACAACGGGGCTCGCCTCCCCGCCTCCAGACGCGGTCATCATCATGGCCGATCCCGAGTAGTTCTCGATCTCGTTCTTGACCATCACCATGTTCTCCAGGGCCGCCCCACACCTCTCTAGCTACTCCAATGGCGCCTTCCAATGCACCAGCAAGCTGCAGCCCTGAACGAACGAACGAACGAAGCAAAAGCTGCGGGTGCGAGATGAGACGCCGCTACCTGCCCGCCCGTGCGCTTATATACGCGTACAAGCAGATGCGGTACTACTTCGCCCGGTGAAAATTTTTGTCTCCTGGTTGTGGAGTAAGACAAGACGTTGATGATTTTCATGGGGTTCTGAGCCGTGCTCCGTCTGTCTTCACTATGCTGGTTTTGTCAGTGTTCATGTTTGGAGACATCGATTTTAACAGCAACGATTCTCGCATGACGGCGGCTGAGGCGTGCCTTTTGGTGGGTGAGATCAGTGGTGTTTTTAACGGTTTCCTTACCAGCATATTTGCGTTTCCAACATGCTCCAACAAGAAGGCCTGGCATCATTCCCAGGCGAGTCCAAAGCAGGGTTTGGCGCCGCGTCATGGGAGAGACAAAATAGCAGCAGCCATCTGAGAATCCTGCGCAGATGTTTGGCTGGGTTCAGCTTTGTTTGCATTTGCATTCGGAAAAAGAAGACGTACCATACGCAGTAGTACGTCCTTTAACTACGGCCAGAAGAGAACTTGCTCTTTCGTCGCTGAACATCTCTTTCTTGGAGTTGTCTCCAACCATTTGGACAGTACTCAAACAAGTGTTTCTGCTACCTGTTCATGCACAAGTTCGAAACGGCAGATCATTCATATACGAATTTTGCCTCTATTGAACCAATCCCAAATTCGGAAGTATAACAGAACAACACTACATTTTACAGCGTACAAGATGTCAAGATCCATAGGTCGCAGTTTATCTATCAATGTTTCTGGAGGGTACAGAGAATGCTTACACGGGCAAATTATTCAACACAGCTCGCTCTATGTTCCTGATTACTCCGGCCCGGTCAGCTCTCGTCCCTTTTATTCTTATTTTCAACTGGGGAGCCTCCACACATTAAGTCGCAGAAGGAAGCGCCCAGTTCTTTGGCACGGGACCGATGTCATATATGATCTCTCTTTGGCAAGACCAGACAAGTTTGATGGCTTCTGGAGTTCCGATGCCTGCACCTCTTGGGTCACCAGACGGCCCAAACCTGAATCGCAAGGGAATTAAAATGTTATTATGCTGATCATTCGTCCTCAAAGATTTGAAGTCTGCACTGAGTGTTTGCTCACCAGTGATTCTGTGGAGCGCCAGTGGTCCTTGCTCGAATGCCCGCGTATGTTGTACCGTTGACAGATTTCCCAAGTACTTCCTGAGTATCAAGATAATGAAAAATAACTAACCAACGTGAGGACATTAGTTTGAAGTGTTTGATTACTGGTTACATGTTGTGTTCATGTTGCGTTAGAGTACAAGTAAATGAACATGAATGTGAACACCCCAACCGAGAAGAAAAGCACTTGCCTGTAGGAATAATGGATTGTTTGAGACTACTGCAGCTGTCAGATGTGCATTCATCCTTTCCAAGGCTTCTAATACCAATTCAAGCTGATCCTTGGAGTATTTCGTCACCACCTGGATTATGACTCCAAATGAAACAGTTACCATAGATGACAACATAAACCTAGTAACACCAGCAAACTGAATCAAAAATGTTTTGTGGAAACTTTTACAAGCTACATTGATACTAGTGCCACAGGAACACCAAATAATCACCAAAAATAGTTTTGTTATTATGAACTGAATTTTATGCAACTTAAAATGAAAACACGAACTCAACAAAGACACAACGAGCATGTGATCGGATGTCGTCCATAACTCTCCATGGATCCGTCAATGATGTATGCTTCTTCTTTAGGTCAGCAGTACTAAAGACAGAAATACTGCCATCGGGTGTTGTATGCATTTTCTTCATAGTGATAAAATACTGAGGTTGTTGTTACCTGGAATGGACCAAATATCTCCTTTGTCACAAGCTCAAAGTTTCCACTTTTAAGGATTTCCTTTAGAGGAACAAATACAGCTGTTGGCTTCATGGCACCATATACTTTTGGAATAGTGTGGTTCTTCAAGGGTTCACCGCCAAACAAAACCTTGGATCCTGGTATTTTGAGAAGGTTGTTCATATGCTCCATCATAGCTTCGGTAGTAACCTGATATCAGAAAATAGTAATGATATGAATTAATTCTATGGAGACTAAAAAATTTTATTGTAATGTGGCTACATTTATGTTTGAATAAACTATTAAACTAATAAATGCTGCCAAAACCATATCACAGCATCAAAGTTAGGAATAACTGCATGCGATTACTAGCTACATTCGTCTACTTACAGTAAGGACCGGGCCAATTGTCAAATCTTCGAGCTTCCTTCTTTCAGAAAGTTTCTTCATTTTCTCAAGCAGTCCACTAGATGACCAATTCTGAAAGTGGAACCAAGTTGTACAACAGAATTAGGAACAAAAAATGTATATTCATTTTGGTTCCAATGTGAAATATGCATGTGTCCCAAGGGAATTGCAAGATCAAATATATCTTCCAAAAGTTCATAAATACGAGCCCTTTGCATAGTCATTTAGCCTTTACCTTGTGCATGAACAGAACAGACTGGGCAGAGCACTTCTGACCACTGCAAGCATAAGCGTCCTGATCGCAAACCCATGCAATGTAATCAACCTATTTTGGCACAATAACAAAACATTCAGTGAAGTCGCAATTAGGACTGGGAATATATTTAAAATACTGAACAGCAGTGACTTCAGAGTTCAGACCTCTTGAACATCTGGACCTAACATTTTCCAATCAAAACCAGAATCTTCCAACTTGACTAGGCCTTTCAAATCTGCAGCCAATTTCTCGGCTACCCGTGAGCTCCCAGTGAAAAGGGTCATTTTCGGATTAGCCTAGAGAGAGAGAGAGAGAGAAAGAGAGTCAAGCACGAGATAGGTTGCCTTTAAGCAGAGTGATTTAGTTGGACACAATTTTTGTAATTGAATCAAAACTAGCAGCTGCATTTTGTTCGGTATTAAATCTTAATCCTTCAATTGCTGAGCATGCTCATGCTTATCTGTGGCATGAACAACTCATATTTTTAAGAAATGTGTTAACAAGAAGAAAAACAGAATTGTTTAAACCTGCAACAGTTTTAGGAGATACTAGGGCATGTTTGGTTTCGGTCTAGGAGAGGTGCCGGCACCAGGCAGCTCCATCCCACCCCAAACCAATGAAGTAGACGCTTGGGATTGCTGCCTGGCCCAGGCAGCTCTCCCAGGCCTCCAAGCAAACAGGCCCCAGAAAACAAACCAAAATTTGTTTAAAACTTTGAACAATGAAGTGTGCTATAGCAAAGAAATTTCAAAGGCAAAATAGTGACAATATGTTGTGTTAAATGCTTAATCTACTTACTACAGTCTTTATTCTACCAATAAGTTACAGAATAGTCATTCATACCTCTAATAGAAGCTTGTTCATTGTGGGACCGTCTGAGTTTATGAAATTCAGATCCTCTGCCGGCAATCCACAAGCGTGAAGCAACCTGAGCATTTGATCCATCACAATGTTAACCTTGCTGTCAACTTTCAAAACTGGTTTATTTCCCATGTATAGTGCTCCCATTACTTGCAGCAATGGAATCTCTAATGGGAAATTGAATGGTGTGATAATTGCAACCTGCTCAATCCAGTTATTATTTAGCACTAACATGTCATAATTGTGAACTAAAAAGAGTTTAATTAGTTTTACTGCATAAGAGAGCAAAACATTCCCATCTAACATGAACATTTTCATGCAAAACCTTAAAAGGAATGAGCTATGACTTGCAGCAAGGCATACAGCCATGGCAACAGCATAAAGAATAGTGTTAAATAAATACGAAATCAATAAATCCTAATTTTCACAAGAGGCTACTGAGAGTATTTACCGGACCATATGGCCAACGGTAGCCATTACTCATTTGTCCTAGATGGTTGCCAGGTACTGCAAATGACCGAGCCAGAAAGCGTACCTATTAACATCGAAAAGAGAAGATATATGAGAAGATATGTTTGAATTATTAAGATCTGCAAAACATATTTTCTTCCAACCTGTAAACCAGAATATATTGGTAGCTCTCTAAGCACTACATGTACTGAGTTCAAGATCAACACTAATGAACATCCTCGTATAAGGTTTTGCCATCATGCAGTTGAACAAATCTTATCTACAAAATACCTGATCTCCACCAAAATTTTCTAAGAACTTTTGAGAAACTTGGACTTCTGCGAGAGCTTGTTGATAGCTCTTTGGGGATACCCTCTGGATAAGTTTAGCAAAGAAATCTGAGACCTGCATTCAGCATTTTAAAAAAGAAGTTATGAAGTAAGAAAAAGAATGTGAATCCATTTCATAAGGCAGAAATATCCACGCATACCATTGTCCCCTGTGAAATATTTTAGAATAAATGAAACTTAAATAACTAGTATTAAGACGACCTACTGCAGGTTGACCAAGCATATGTGCAGCTTTTGCAGATATATCTCCATACATGAGATGCCTGCAGTTTTCGAAAAGCATGAAGAAAGCTTATGATAAAAAGTTGAAATCTGAGGGGTTTAAAAGTATCAAGCATACGCAAATTTAGTACTCCAATGTATAAGAGTTTGTATTTGGGTCAGTTTTATATTGGAAGGTGGGAGCACACGAAAATGATATCATGACAATTGGCAAGATTATTTTAGCATATCTTAAACATCATTGGCCGGCTATAAGGTAACAAAAAACTTTGAATATATTGATTCCAATGAGGGGGTCAGCGGGTACATAAGTGGAATGGCTTAGAAAAAAATGTTAGCATAGCTCTCTTGGATTAACCCACAAAAATGGTTATAAAACTTAAAACAAAGACAGACCTCTCCGGAGCTTTAAGTGGGTTGTGAAATCCATGCTTTGGGCAGCTGGATAAACTGTCTACAAATGGCTGCCATGAAAAAATCGAGCACATTTTATGAGAACATATTTGATATCAAATTCTAGAACAGATAACAGTTCAATCTTCGCAACAAACATGTTACTATGAAACAAGCTTGAACAGCTGACAGCAGTTCCATCATCTAGTCCCATAGTAAGATCAGTGAAGTTTACATATCCTAACAAAAAAACTAATAACATATAGGGGCAATTGTTTTTTTACCCCTACATGACTGACTGTAACATGGAACATATAAGAGAAGCATCCCTAACTATACCTTTATTTCTGTTCCCTGAACTTCAGTAATTTTGATGAATTTTTCACCATTTAATGGATCAACTAGCCAATTCCATTTAGCAGATGTTGTCTACTTTCCCTGCACTGAATCATTGTAGTTGAAGCACGAGATCAGATTCACATCGTTGGGCATTTAAAAGAACTAAAATAACATATTTCACTTCAGTGAGGAACACAAATAGACAGCTAGTAAAATGAAAAACAGTCATGTCATTCCAATTGCATTTTTCATGTTTTTATTCCAGGATGTCAAAATAATACACAGACAAGCACTTGTTTTAAAGCCGCAAAAACCAGAAACAGAGCCCTCACCAAAATTCTGCACTTCCGCGGGGTTGGAGCCTGAAATCTCCTGCGGCGACACTGTTGCAAATGACGGTGTGTGAAGGCACCTGCGAGTTACGCAAACAGGCAGCCGCGGGTCAAAATGAGAATATCACCCGCAGTTACAGCGATCTCGAGCAGTAACAACTCAATCGAACAAGCGCAAGCGCGCGCGGCCAAAATCGTGGCTAGCGCGTCGGAACCCTATCACATATTCACATCGCTCCAAAAATCGCAGCCGCACGGTGCGAGATCCCACGATTGGCACTAGATCACCACGCGGACTCTCGATCGCCACACACGACCCACCCGCGCGCGCGCATTCATGATGATGAACCCCGCAACGGATCACCAGGAAGGAAGCAGGGGATGGGGAGGGGCGGGATCACCTGGAACCGATAGCGAGAGGAGCTGATCGCTGGACGATGGCGGCGGCGAGGTGTCGCAGCGAGAGGACGCGGCTCATCGGCGGCGAGAGGCTAGCTGGCAGCTGCGAGGATGCTGCAGTGGGTGTGTCAATTGGAGGTTGCAGTCGACTGCCTCCGCACAACAGTATCCCACTGTTGTGTCTCGCTTCCGTGTGCGACCCTGCGACAGCGCGGTGCGCTGCTGGTGCTGGCGCATTTTAGCGGCATGGATTTTCAAAATGGTTTGGGATTGTACAAAATATCTGCTCCCTACGTCGCAATTTAAATTTATAAGATATTAAAAAAATTGATACGTGCTGAAAACGAGAAAAAAAAAAGATAAAAATAAAAAAATATTAATAAAAGAGAAAATATATTAAAAATAAGAATATTTTATTGTTTAAAAAAACTTGCTTATAATTTGAGACAAAGAATTTGGAACAAAGAGAGAGTAGTAAACAGTTTTACAATAAGTATTTTTACATTTTTTTGCTTACTTTTTTAATTTGTATTAAGAGTAAAAATATTAAAAATAGTGCTTCTCATAGTTCTCATCTCATTTACATGTTAGAACTACAATAAAAAAAATTTACCAAACCGTTTAAAAAATATTTTTTTAAGAATCTATTTTTTAAAAAATTATTTTTATATAAGCTGTTTTCTTAAGACTATAAACAAAGAACGCCTTAACTTCCACGGAAGCGTTATCCTCGGCAGGTGGGTCCCGCTTTGCCGCGGCACCGTCGTGTGCCGCGATGATTGGGGCCCTTTTGAGTTGAGCGGATCCCGAAAGATCCGGCCCACTCTGGACGGATCTCCTCCACGGCATAGAATGGCATCACCTGGTTCGTTGATTTTGGCCCCAGTACTATCTAGCCCGAGCATGAGCATCAGCATGAGTATACTCCCTCTTTTAACAATTAGTATAAGTCTAGCACTCAAATTTTATTTTCAAATATATGTCATTATTAGTTTTCAATACATATTTCTCTCTTTTCAACATACTTTCATTTTTTTCAATAAATTATTATCTCTATCTTTATTTCTTACCTTTTGTTTTTTATGCACTATACTTTTTTACTTATCTTTAATTTATGTATTCATAATTAGAATGACTTATATTTGTGGGACCGGAGTCCCATGCTCTGCTTAGTGGGCCACCCATCCGTTTGGGGCATCTCAAGATTTGGTTCCCAATTGTTGGGAAAAAATTTTCCCTGTGGACAATTACCTCATGTTTGCAAGCTACAGTAAGCTGCATATTTGGGCCGACTTATTTAGTGGGCCCACTTTTCTAACTGCTAAACGGTCAGGTTTCAAATTACTCCGACAACCGGGGGTTGATGGACCCGTTCATGAGAATGCAGCCTGCAGTGTTTGGAACGGAGAATTCGTTTTATTTTTTTATGTTTTTTTTTGTGAAATTAAATTAATTTTTTAAAACTTTTGTAAAATTCCTATGATATTTCCGTTTCAAACAGACCTAGTTGCTTGCACGGGTTGCAGATTAGGACCGCTAGTTGCATGTCTCTCCGACTGAACATGAGGGCAGGGGCAGAGTACACAACCCCTCGACCTCCAGCTCAATTCGCCGTCATACTCCGTTATCAAGAATGGCAGCAAATGAGAAAAGTGTTGCAAATCTTGGCTCAGACTATTCAGATCAGCTGGTCATGCTGACTGACTGAAAGTTCAAGCCGCGGTAAACGCTTTGATACTCAACACTGTACACTGCTCCATCCGGTTTTAAATTATTGACTCCGTTTACTTTTAACATCAGTTTTAACTATTCGTTTTATTTAAAAAAATTATTCAATGTATAAAATTTTGTTATTAAGTTGATTTATTATTAGTAAAATCTAAATCATGATTAATAATTTTACAAATTAAAACAAACTTTTTAAATAAAATAAATAGTTAAAATTGATGTTAAAAATTAACACTCGCACTAATTAAAAAAAAAAACCAGAGACAGTACTTTTTAAGCACCGTACATGAAACTGGTCAAGATTTGGTACCCAGCCTCCGAGATCCGTGCGGCCCCAACCGCTACAGGACATTCACGAAAGTCGAAACCTGACGACGGCACTCTTGTTGTGAACCCACGCATCAAGAGTTTTTCTGTCCAGGCCGAGTTGCCGACGCGACAACCAGCCAGCCATGTCGCTGGCACGGCGTTGCCCGTGGTCATCGGGTTCGGCCGCGCGCGGGGCGGACGAAAAGTTCGTGGAGCCGAGCGGGACGGGCGTGACCCCGACCCCGCATCTGGGACCATGCTGTCCTGACCGGCCGCCTTCTCGGATCCTGCCGAGTCGCCGGCGAGAAGCTTCGGAAAGGGGGAGCGACGGACGGAGAGGTCAAACCTTTCGACGCGACGTCGGTCGAGCAGGTGGTGGTCGCTGTGTCGATCCCGCATGCATTCGGGAAAGGGGTCGTCGTCTCGCGAGGCCGAGTCACATCAGGCGCCTCCGCCACCAACGCACGGTGATTCGGCTGGCTGACGACGGAAGAGAGCGACCGGCATGCTGCATGCTTTGGCGTGGTTTTATAGATTAGGGGTGACATGCGACATGCGGTCTGATGCGTTGGTATTGCGCTGATATTTATTAAATTGAAGCGTGGTGGATACTGCTTTGGTTGAAGCACACGGTATTTGATAGGAGTTTGCAATATTGAAATCACCATTTCTCTTGAACACGCCACAATATATAATTCTTTTGATCTTACTCACTAGCTTTGTTGAATACTACCGGGCCCGTTAAAAAATTGGCTATGCAGAGGGTGAAGTTGCTCTTCATGAATCAAGTGCTACTCCTACGTAGGTACTACGAAATTCCGAATACCATTTTTTTTACTTGCCCTAAAAACTGTGCTAGTAGTATTTTTGCCAGGCATCATGAGCTGCCTGTGTAGGCTGCAGCTGGATAAGAAATACTCCTACTCCAATAACCAACCTTTGTGGTTCGAAATGCAAGAGAAAGCGATGGCTTTCAGCTCCAGACAAGCGTGGCTGCGTGGCGCGCGGGGATAAATCATTCGTACATGCATGTATTCAACTTAAAAAATATGGTTTGAGAAGGACGCATACGATGCAGATTTCGTTTTCAGAATGTACCGAACAGCTTTACAATTAACAATGGCATATCTTACGTTTAAAAGAGCTTCGTGGTCCCTTCCCAAACGCGCGTGCTTGATTATCCGAACGAACAGTGTCCGGATGGAGACAAAAAAGAGGCACACCACTTAGTGCTCACTGACGAACATCGTACGTGTCCGTCACCAATCAACTCCATCGCCTAATCCAAGCCCTTCTAGGCTCACCAAGAACGAAACTGCGAGCTTAGGAAAAGCAGCCCACTTTTGATCATTCTGAATGACCGCACCTTGGTTTTTATTTACTGAAAAAAGTTTAAACTTTCGATATATAGTATAAAAAAACCGTAGTTCGTTAAAACTTGATGGCTCCTCAAATTAATTAAGATGCGTCCCTTGTCATTATCTTCTAGCTGTACCGATCGCTTTACACTTACAAAAGCATCTGCCTAATTAAGCATACCAATCAATCGGAGCCAGTTCATCTGAAGATCGTGAGAGAGATAGTGGCCCGCTGATGTGCCGTTAGAAGAACTAGTAGCCAACCAATGGTACATGCTGGGGTGCAATCGCTCGCAACAGTGGTGTCCACCGATTTTTTTGCCAACCGATCCGCCTCGCTCCGCCTCTGCCCCGCCGGAAAACCGAACAAGTCCGACCGCGTTCGCGGCAGGTTCCGCTCGACCGCGGCGTGATGCCGTGGAGCCGTGGGCGCGCACCCGTCCGACAGGGACGCGCCCCCATCGAAATCACTGGCGTCGTCGTCGTCGTCGCCCGCTCGGGTCGCGCGCGCCAGATGCCGGGCGCTTGGGAACGGGACGGGGGACGGGGGACGTGACGCCTACCCGGTGGGGCGCGGCATTCCTGGCCGCGCGGCGTACGTGCGGCTACTAGCCTTTCGTCGTCGCCCCGGGGTAGCGATTGGTCGGCAAGGAACCTTCCAAGAAGAGAGGAGCCGGCCCGGCGATCGGGTCGAATCGCACGGGCCGTTCCGTTGTCCGTCGGCCACCCGAGGGAACTGCGCGCGCGCGCGGGTGGAAGCTTCTCAAATCGGGAAAGAAAGGGTGGCGCACGGTTGGTGGCTGCAGCGGGACTCTGGTGGGCGCGATGGCTTCTTTCGTCGTTGCTTTCGATTCGATCCGCTCGATCTATGTATCGCCGGTTTCTGTGGACGGACGGGGTTTCGTTGGGAAACGTTGCTTGTATGTATTCTTGATTGGTTTTGTACTGATTGAATATGACACGAGGAGATGTTGACTCGTATGCGGACGTAAGCATACTTTTCGTCATGAACCAGCGCATGACTTACGATTTGATCGAGTTCATAAACATATCCCTGGCATCCTGGATTTTTTTTTTCTGTTATCCCAGTTCATCCATAGAATAATCGTAGAAATCGTCTCATATATTGCCTCGGTCCCTATGTCTGGTAGTGAGATGCAGCACAGCGTGGGATTCGATTTCCGGAATACAACGTCCCGCATCTGCAGATCCTCGGATCGCTCCCTCCACTCTGAGAGCTTGGTTGTTGCGTCTCGTCTCATCGCATAATCGAAGCTTAGCTGGCGGCGTTCGATTGCGACATGCAAAGAGGCTTTATCAACCGGGGGGAGAAGACCAGCTTCATCAAACAAGTTACAGAGAACACTGTTCGAAAAAGACCCGAGCCTGATCGCCACGGGTTTTGTACCCTTCCACAAAGGTCGCGCGCCGTTTTTGTCCCACCCTCACAGGTGCACCGCGCGCATCCATCAGCTCAGTTGCGTCCGGCGCCGCGCTACCCCGATAAAAAAACGGCACCAGCTTTCATCGCCGGCTGACAGGAACGTCGATCGACGCGTCACGTGTGCGCCAAGCGCCCCTGACATGACGCCGGCCGGCCGGTACCGATCAGCGCCACGACGACAACGACGGCGACACATGCATCCGTATCCGCACCGCACCGCATCCCGGGTAATCCGCATGTGCCCGCCGCCGAAGCAGCCGGTCACCAGGCTCCAGCGCGAGGCGAGCGTACCGGAGACGCATCGAGTCGAGTCGAGTGAGGTCACGCAAAAAGGACCGAGGCGGCTTGCGACATCGCGGCCACCGCAGGCGAACCGGGAGAGAGGAGACTCGATCGCCGAAGTCAGCCGTGCGCTCCGGTGGCCGCTCGCCAGCCGTTTGGCCGATTCGGCAGCAGCGACAAGGACTCCGCGCCACGACCCTGGATTCGGGGCGGATGTGGATCAGCCCCGGCCGGCGACGCATGTGTGGCCACTGGGTGCGGTGAGGCGAGCCTGGGAATAATTTTACCCAGGAAACTGCGCAGAATCTGAGTGCGTTTGTCCCTTTTGTCCAAGGTTTCTAGATTGCGCTTTGCGCACGTTTTAACCTGGTTGTGCGATCCTGAGTTGGAGGAGACGCCAGAGTTTATAAAACACATACATCCGCAAAAAAAAATGAACTAATAAGAGTATAACACACGGTGGGAACAGCGACCTGGGGCATACGAAAGGGACACCGACGGGTTCGGACCATCAGATTGATATCTAGCCCTCCGCGAATCGTTGTACCTTCTACGTGCTGGAGGAACATTGATGGAGGAAGGCTGCTTACAATTGTTAAGGGTTTAATTCGATTGGTTCGCGCCATTAGTAAACAAGTGAATCCATAGAGCATCGTGCCTATGAAACATCCACAGAAGACAAATAAATTGCCGGAGAGAGAAATCTCATGTCCTATCCTAAGTTCAACTATTTTAGCGTAAGTCCCATGTCTAATGACATTTTCATCCTTGTCCTCTCTATATCAGCCTTTAACCGTTGTCACTGTACAAACTACGAACCCGTGCTCCTATTCTTTAGCAGTCTATCATGCACATTTGATAATCTACTGGACCTGGTCATCACTGTACATAGATATTACTAAAGGAAAACAAAAGGTACATGGTGCAGTTCATCCATCGATGTATTACCCCAACGTTTCACCAACCAATTCCACTATTACACTCGTGGTCCACTGAACCAGCCAGTTCAGCCAGAAGCACCAGCAGAAAAGGAAAAAAGAAAACGGCTTGAACCCGGCAGACCGCTGAGGTTGAAGCCTAGGTGAAAACGGCCCCACCCGGGCACGGCGCTACTACGTGGCGAAGACCTTTCAAGCGTCGCCTCCGCAGACATTTCCGCCAATCCCACTCCTGCTGCGCCAATAAGTAGCACGTCGCAGGCGCGCGGCGACACCCGCAGCCGCGCCGAACCTTCTCATGGCCAGGAAGCTCCCCGCGAAGCCGGCCGGATCCCCGCCAAAACACACACGTCCCCGCCCCCTGCTGCCGCTACAAATCCACCACCCGCCAGCCAGCGCATCGGCATCCCCATGCACACCGGCAGCTCGGTTCTTGAGTTCAGAGTAGCTATAAATACAAAGCTTCGGAACCGGTGGTCGGACGGTCATGGCGGCAGTCGGAGCGCGCCCAGTGCTGTACCACCTCCCGGCGCCGTCGGGCGACGCCGCCCTCTCCATGTCGTCGTACTTCTCGCATGGGGGAAGCTCCACCTCCAGCTCGGCGTCCAGCTTCTCCGCCGCCCTCGCCCCCGCTCCGCAGCAGCCGCAGCCGCTCCGCGCCGATCCCGCCGCGCAGTTCGACATATCCGAGTTCTTCGACGACGTCGCGCAGGGCGTGTTCGCCGCACCGCCTGCCGTCGATGCCCCGCCTCCCGTCGTGCCGGCGGACAGCGGCGCTGTTGCCGCTGGTGGCGCAGGCACGCACAACGCTAGGTGAGTGGCGTGCATCACTTGGCAACTGGCCGTTCTGGCTTATCATTGGTGTGTGAAGTTGAAGCGGCCGGACTCACTCAACTGGTCATTTCAGGAGCGCGGCCGAGGCGTTGCCGGAGCGGCCGCGGACGGAGCGGATCGCGTTCCGGACGAGGTCGGAGATCGAGATTCTGGACGACGGCTACAAGTGGAGGAAGTACGGCAAGAAGTCCGTCAAGAACAGCCCCAACCCAAGGTAACTAACTGACCAAGGATCAATCAACACCGCAAAATTTTCACCCTGATCATCAATTCATCACACGTGCACACGACAAAAGTAATCACTCAATCAATCATGCAATTTGGCAACAACTACACATTTCGCGATCCAACTGATCCTAGCCGCCATCGATCGACGACCACTGACGAACCTCGCTCGCAATCCAGGAACTACTACCGGTGCTCGACGGAAGGGTGCAACGTGAAGAAGAGGGTGGAGCGGGACAAGGACGACCCGAGCTTCGTGGTGACGACGTACGAGGGGATGCACAACCACGTGAGCCCCAGCACGGTCTACTACGCCAGCCAGGACGCCGCCTCCGGCCGCTTCTTCGTCGCCGGCACGCAGCCGCCGGGCTCCCAAAACTAGCCGCGGCGTGCGTCGTCTAGCCGGCCGGCCGTTCCCCATCATCAGCTAGCTGGTAGGATAGGCGATCCATCGATCGATTGATCCGGGTCGGTTCTTCGAGGTGGATCGTCTTGGAGTGGATCCAGCTCCCCTTTTCCCCCGTCGTTTTCCAGTTTTTCCTGCTTCGATCGATCATTTCAGTGAGCGCTGGTTGTCAGTGCTCGGGATCGAATGCAGGCAGCAGAATAGCTCAACGGGGTGTCCCACCTGTGACGGGCGGGTCCCTTGGCTTGATAAACTTAGCTAAAATAGTGATGTGGTTGCAGCCAGTTAGTCTGGGGGTGTAGCGTATATATACGAACTGCTTAACCCTGCAATAAGATGTACAGATGTTTTTCTAAGAGATGATCGCTAAGTTTTCCCTTTTTTATATTAAATACTATTTTTTTCAGTGGAAGATACCCTTTAGAATGTTGAAACTGTTCTCTAAATACTGTGTCTGTTTACCGTAAAATTTTCATATGATTCATATGAAGTTTGTGTGCTACAAGCAGACCTAAATATGTTCCGTGAATTGAAAAATGGCAGCCATCCAAACAAGCCCTTACTGGCAGTTATGTACATGCGGCACACATGTCAAATAGTTCAACCATCTAAATTCAAATGTAAGTAAAACAAACATATAGTATTATTATTTATTTTGCACGTTTAGAGCAGTGGGCCAAGAGGCCCTCCCATCAACGATGCGTAAGATTTGGAATTTAAGAAATTAAAGAAAAGACCCGTTCGTTTTGGAAAGCAATAAACCAAACATGTAATCGAGGACCTGATGTAGAATGCTTTGCAAATTTTGGAAACGAATGTAATCTGTTAGAGCCTCAATTATTGCCAACTACCTGCATGCACCTGACATCCGTCTCCCATGTTCAGATCACGATGCTAGACGCGTCTCCGCAGGACCAGGTCACGACGCTGCTCACTTCTCTGCAATACCTGATCTTATCATCTTTGCATGCATGGAACTCTAGCGTTTTGTTAGCACGAACACTCATGTATATTGTACACTCGCCTATATATACACACTCATATGATCAATACAAGCCGTCCCGTGTGATTATCTCATTTTTATAATCTTACATAATCCAATAAAATATGAAATGTACTATTTAGAGACACACAGACCATTGGAGCAAAAGCAGTAGCTAGCCCATCTAACATACTCTCTCCGTTTTTAAATTAATGTCACCGTTGAATTTTAATTTCAACTTTTAATTATTCATCTTATTCAAAAAATTAGTTTCAATATAAAAAATTTTAAATTGTAATTTAAATAGATTTAATAATAAATCAAATTATAATAAAATATATGATATTTATTAAAAAAAATAAATAAGACAAACGGTCAAAATGAAAGTTTGAAGTCAATGACCATTAAAAAACAGAGGAGCAGACATTTCCATTTTATTAGCAGTCGACTGCCGACAGTGATACAGTGTCAAATTCACGGTCGAACGTCCTTTCTGCTTACATATTCTTGTAGTTATCCTAAAAATTATTTTGATAAATTTTTTCGAAGAGAATTAGGAAGGGATTGCTGCAAATTGAAATTTGAAACATGCTAACATTTTAGACCCACAAAATTTACAGTGACCCATTCCAAATTTTATTTTCCACGAAGTTTTGCTAGGATCAGAGCTGCGCCAGTGCATCAAATTTGGTCTGCTATTTTCGTGCTCTAACACACCACTTATAGTCCATATCAAGCATAAAAGTTACGACGCTGCGTCAGGAATCAAATAGCGTCTGCTACTGATTCCAGTATAGTTATTTTAGTAATGTAGCCAGTTGTGTAAGCCTTGAATCATGATGGTGCCAACACTATGTTAATATTTGTGATCGTCTCAGCCGCTTGGCTCTTAACAGGTTCGCCTATTATACAACATTGCATGAGGCACCAAGTGCCAGGGCTCAAGGCTGAAGCTTACCGAAATATTTTAACAACCAGAATCAAGAATGGAGTTAAAACAGCATAACCCCCTCCATGGAAAATGTGTCTACCTTATACATGTACAATTCTTGAAGCCCATCGCAAAAACTGTGGGACAAGTCTGGTGAAGACGACCGACTAGCAGTATGAGCTCTTGGACAGATCATGGTCAACTACTTGGATGAATCCAGGCCCGTTATGAGTTGTTTTTGAGCTTCTTTCTGGATTTTAAGTCGACCACAATCACAGTGATATTATCCTCACTACCTTTCTTCACTGCCAGCCTCATAAGATAATCTGCAGCTGCTTGTGCCGCAGGATCAGTTGTCGTTGCATCACACTCATCTGATAATGATGCAGCAATAACATTGTTCTTGTGCCACTGCTGGATCTGTCGTCGTGCAAATTTGCATGCCTCTTCATTTGACACAACGTCCCACAGCCCATCACTTGCAAGAATGAGGCAGTCGTCATCTTTTGCCCTAGGAACAACTGTAACTTCTGGCTTGGGGATGATGAATGGCTTCAAATATCTGTCCCCTGCAACATAATCATTGTTCGGTTCACGTTACGAAAGGAGGATACAATTTGGACAAGTGCTATCCAATGCACAGAGAAGTCAGCTGAACTGTTGCTAGTTCAACTAAATTTTCAGGTGAAATTGGAGGAACAATGTTGTCCAAGTGTACATAATTTTGTAGCTGTTTAAATGGGTTTGAAATATTAACAAGTCCAGCCACGACCCATTATTAATCGTGGCCCAAGCTGCAAATGCCACTTTGTGGAGTCTGTGCAAGATGGCTTTTCTACTGTGGAGAGGTAACATCTTAACCTCATCTGCATGTTCTGTTCTAGCATATAGATACATTTAAGCCCATTTACTTCTTGGGCAGGTTTAGTGACAGCATCCCGGCAGTCAAATAGCTCTGATTTTGAATATGGGCAGGTTTAGTGACAGCATCCAGGCAGTCAAATAGCTCTGATTTTGAATAAAACTAGGATATAAAACCCAAACCGATGACAGAATAAGTATTTCTTTTCTAATCTGGAGCAATATAATACTATGTTTGACATGTTAAATGGGAACAAGGGCACATAAAAATCTTACTCCCTCCGTTCACAAATATAAATCATTCTAGCATTCAAAATTTGTTTCTCAATATATGTCATTCTCACTTCCCAATACACCTTTCTCTCTTCCCAATAAATCTCCATCTCTATCTCTTTCCTCTTTGTTTTTTGCGTACCATACTTTTTCGCTTTTCCTTAATTCCCGTGCCCAGAGTTAAAACGACCTATAAAAGTGAACGGAGAGAGTATTAAATGCTACAAATATGAAAATACGTTACTCCTATTTAGCAAAAATCACTATGCCACAGGCCACGGGTTTCTGATGACAATGACTAGAAAAAATTGCCATGGTCAACATAAAGTTAAACCCATTTTGTAGGTTGATATGCTTCTCTAGTCTAGATCTAGAAATCGTAACACCACCAAGAACATTGCAACATCACACTGCATGATCATACTATACACATGGACAACAAATTTCTGTGCCTAGCTTCCTTAGAATCAAGATTTGATCACAGAAATTCCAATCCACGGCAATCCTACTTCATTGTATAAGTTAGAATAGGATCAGGCAGCGTAAGCTTCACACATCCTCCATGTTGCATCTAAAGAAGAAAACCTGTGCTTCAACCTAAATCGTGCTTAGGAATTAGAACGCATACCGATTGATCGCGACATAGCAAGTATACCGGACACCCGGTAACCATTCCACTGGATGACCTTGCCTCCCTGGGCTTCAATCCTCGCTCGCTCATCCTTCCTATCAGGCTGTAATATTAAGTGTGAGTCATATGAACCCTCAACTCCCCCTATACTGTGACTCCA